>JAJLSM010000041.1:0-86682 GCA_030567595.1 Kuraishia piskuri
ACGCTATAGAGAGAGCTATAGAAAGCCTCCAACTATGATCTATTGAGTGTATATCATATGCTAAAGCATCTTTGGGGACGCCAGGCTTACGGGGTAGCGTAGAGCGGCTCACTCATCATACGCGATATGAGAGCTCTCCACGACACGACCCTTCTGTGCAGGCATATCTTTCTGTCGTTGTCCAGCGCTCTGTGGGTAGTGTCACCCAAAGGAGAGAGAGACAGATTAGCCTACTGCACGTGACTGGGGTTTTTCAGACCCCGACATGCATATTGTGCATGGTGCTCAGCGGTTCCGACCTCGAGAGATAAATACAGTTCGTCTGTTCATGTGTCGAAAAAAAAACATGGAACAGTTTTACATTACAAACAATTGGATACTTCTACGAAGATCACACACAATGCCATCTGTCGCTGAGATATCCAACACACAGACAGCCTGGGCATCTGGTATCCCCTCTGACAGGGTCAGTGCCGCTTCTAACGTTGAGTCACTTCCTGCCCTGGGCACCTCCACTCCATTCGGCTTGCCCTTGGATCCTGTTGCACTTCATGGAACCGTTCTCGCTTCCGCTCACACCCTTGTGACCTCTGTCGCCTACAACTTGGCTGACAAGATTTTCTCCTATGCTGCTCCAGGTGCAGACTCTGCTCTCGATGCCGCACCCCACCTGTGGAAGGCCTTCCAGAGAAGAAACACCAACGGCGTCGTTCCAGACCTCACCAGACTCGAGGTCAGATCTGGTGCTTCCAGTGTGATCCTTGGATATCTCTCCAAGTTTGATCAGCAGCAGGCTCTCCCAGTGTTCGTGTCTGGTTCTGCTCTTCCTTACATGCAGCCAGTGTTGGCTGCTGCTCAGAAGGATGGCTCTCCTCTCCCATTGTCGTTTAACGTTGCGGCTTTGGACTATGACGCAGCAAAATCGGCTCTGGTTTCCGACTACGCTACTCCGTTGTCTAGTGCCAGACACCTTGGAATTTCTGTTTTGACCCCGCTTAACGCCCGTGAAGCGCAGTCTCTGGCTCTCTTGTCTCTTGCCGTTGCCAACATTCAGCCCTCGATCAACCTTTATGACGGTCCTGCTTTCGTGAGACAAAGCGCAAAAATTGAGAGCGTCCTTTCATCCGAGACGCTCAAGTCTGCTTACACCAAGCTGGTTGCTGAGTCTGCTTCCTGGAAAACCATTGCCCCAGCCAAGAGACTCACTGCCGCTCTCCAGTCCCTGAACGCTGCTGTCGGCTCTTCCTTGAAGCCATTCGAGTATGCCGGGCATTCTTCCCCCCATACCGTTTTTGTGATTTACGGTTCCGTTGAGGGTTCGCTCCTCCTCGAGACTGTTTCCAAGTTGGTTTCTACTGCGAACTTGGAGATTGGTGCTGTCGCTGTCAGAGTTCCTTTCCCATTTGATGCAGATGAGTTCGTTGCTGCTATCCCAGCTACTGCTAGAACTGTGGTCGTCATTGGTCAGGTCACTTCTGAGAGCGCAACCTCCTCTCTCAAATCTGATGTTTCTGCTGCCCTTTTCCTTGAAAGGGGTATCACTGCCCCAGCCGTTGCTGAATACAAGTACACTCCATCTTTTGTCTGGGGCCATTCCGCTCTTGAGACTGTGATTGCCTCTTATGTGGTGCTCCCAGAGAATGCTTCTACTGCCTCTTTCTCTTCTGAGAACTTCATCTTCTGGTCCGCTGACAACGGTAAGTTTGTGGATGTTCCATCTAAGCTTGCCCACTCTCTCAACCTTGATTCCACCAAGAAGGTGTCCTTCAGGGCAAAGTTTGACAACATTGCCGGTGCTGGTGTTCTTCAGGCTCAAATTTCCGCTTCTGGTAATGCACATGGGGAGATTGACGCCGCAGATGTTGTTGTGGTTGAAGGTACCGACCTCCTCACTGTATTTGATATCACCAAGTCTGCAAAGAATGGTGCTACTATTCTCATTGCTCTTCATTCCAAGTTTGCCGATGCTGAGACATTTGCTGATTCTCTTCCAGTCGCTTTCAAGCGTTCATTGGCTCTGCGTGATTTGAAGCTCGTTGTCGTTGATCTCGAGGCCATTGGTGACGAGGAGGCAACTCAGGGCCGTACTGCACTTATCGCCACGCAGGCTGCATTTTGGAAGGTTGCCTACCCAAGTCTTGGTGAAGGTGTTGTCAATAAGGTTTTGGCCTCTGCAGGTTCTGAATCTGAGCTGCTTGCTGTGGTTGTTGCTACTCTGATCAGTAAGGTGTATGAAGTTGGTATCAAGGAGGTTCCAGTCAAGCAGGAGTGGAGCAGCCTTGCTGAAACCACCTCGGAGGGTGATGAAGCAGAGGTTATCGAGTTACCCCACCGCGTCGTCGAGACGTCTTTCGAGGCAAACCCAAGAGAGGTTGACGATGCCGCTGTCACTGGTATTGACTCCAAGCTTGAGGCTGCGAAGAGGCTTGTCTTCAAGGAGAGCTACGCTACCACCAACTCTCTTAGACCTGACCTGCCTGTCCGTAACTTTGTGGTGAAGGTTCAGGAAAACAGACGTGTTACACCAGATGACTACTCTCGTAACATCTTCCACATCGAGTTTGATATTTCCGGTACTGGTCTCACTTATGATATAGGTGAGGCTCTTGGCATTCACGGGCGTAACAGTCCAGATGTTGTTCAGGCATTCCTTGACAGCTATGGGTTGAACGGTGATGATCTGGTACAGGTCACGGCAAGGGACGACACTAGTTGCGTTGAGACCAGAACCGTTTTCCAGTCCTTCTGTGAGAACCTGGACCTCCTTGGTAAGCCACCAAAGAGATTCTACGAGTCTCTTGCCCCCTTTGCCACTGATGCCGATGAGAAAGCTAAACTGGAACACATCGCTTCTCCAGCTGGTTCTGCTGTCCTCACTTCCTATCAGGAGGAGGAGTTCTACTCCTATGCTGATATCTTTGAGCTGTTCCCTTCAGCAAGACCTTCTGCTGCTGAGCTGGTTCAGCTCATCGCCCCACTCAAAAGACGTGAGTACTCCATTGCATCTTCTCAAAAGATGCACCCCAACGCTGTTCACTTGCTTGTTGTCGTTGTTGACTGGACTGACAAGAAGGGGAGATACAGAACTGGACACTGTTCTAGGTACCTCTCTGAGCTCGCTGTTGGTACTGAGCTCGTCGTTTCAGTCAAGCCCTCCGTGATGAAGCTTCCAGCTCTCTCGACCGCACCCATCATCATGGCTGGTTTGGGTACTGGTCTCGCTCCATTCAAGGCATTTGTCGAGGAGAAGATTTGGCAGAAGTCTCAGGGCCTCGAGATCGGCGATATCTACCTGTACCTGGGTGCCAGACACAAGAAGGAAGAATACCTCTACGGTGAGCTGTGGGAGGCATACTTGGACTCCAGCATTCTCACGCACATCGGTGCCGCCTTTTCCAGAGACCAGGCCTATAAGATCTACATCCAGGACCGCATCAGAGAGAACATTGATGACTTGACTGTTGCCATGGCGGAGAAGAACGGTACCTTCTACTTGTGTGGTCCCACCTGGCCTGTTCCCGACATCACTGGGTGTCTCGAGGACATTATCGCTGCCGATGCCGCCAAGCGTGGTGTCAAAGTCAACGCCGCAGAAGAGGTTGAGGAGCTCAAGGAGGCTGGCAGATACATTCTCGAAGTTTACTAAGTTCGTCTTAAAGCTGGATGTAGTAGTACACTGGTAACTTGGTTCTCGCACGCGATATCCCATTGCTGTATCTCCTCCCATAGAGTCACCTTAGGACGAGGTTGGTGGATTTCGCTGCAATACGAAGTTTTCAATAGATGTATCATATGCTGCATTACTCGTATATATATACATAACATATCGTAGATATATCGTAGACCAGCAAGGAGAGGTAACTTTTTCAGGTAGTGTCAATCAACACCATGTACTACCCCACTGTTACCACATCAGCTCTCCCAGCAAGCACCTCTGCTCCCGTGTCAATACCACTGCGCCCCCACTGCATCGGCCCCTCACTGCGTGGTCCCTCATCGCGCTAGTCCCTTAGTAATGCAGGCTCATCGCACTCCTCGGCAGTATCCGAGGGTATCTGCACCCGCCGCGCCGGTCGAGGAAGATAAGCGTACTGGGGACGCGGGGTGAGCTGATAAGGTGTGCGAGGGGATGTGATGGCAATTCTCTTTGTAGGTGTTGATGAGTTTTCACACAAGTGAGGATCTTAGTTGGGTTAATGGGTCACTCATGTATGTGCATTGTGTAATCAGCGATGTTCAATTGAAATTGAAGCAGACGCCTGCGATTCTCAGCTAGTTCATCGCAACTTCTTCATAGCAAGAGATCTGATATGTCCATGCCCTATAGGTATCCAGAGGAGCTGGAGCTTCTCCGTAGGAGGGAATTTCCACATTTAACGACGGCTGATGAAGATGAGCAAGGAACTTTGCCACAAATATATCTGGATCATGCGGGCATGACACTTTACTCCAAGACATTAGTGGAATGCTGTTCGCAGGCTTTACTGCGCAATGTGTACGGCAACCCACATTCACAATCTTCAGTATCTCAAATCTCAACCCAAATGGTACAAAATACCAGACTGAAAGTGCTAGAACTATTTGACGCTGATCCATCCATCTACGATGTTGCCTTCACCTTGAACGCAACACATGCGATCAAGTTGCTAGCTCAGGCATTCGCAAGCGCATTTAGAGGCTTCTCATACATGTACAATACCAACTCGCACACTTCTATAATAGGCGTGCGAGAGCTGTCCACACGATTCACCACATTTGATAGTATTACTGATGAGAATAGTCTCTCTGGGAAGCTGAATAATCTGCATATGGAGAGTGCTGATGGCCAACCACTGCTGGTATCCTGGACAGGACAGTCCAACTTCAACGGTGAAAGATTTCCATGTCAAGAGTGGCATGAATTCTTCAAAACAAAACTACAACAAAATTCATCTCGTCCGACATACACATTGTTTGATGCCAGCTCTCTAAGCACCACGTCTCCTCCTAGCCTTGGCATGCACGGTCCAGATTTCGTGTGTGTTTCATTCTACAAGATGTTCGGATTTCCAGATATAGGAGGTTTGATTTTCAAGAAGGATAGTGGAATGGACGTCTTTTCCGGCAAGGGGTATTTCGGAGGTGGAACAGTGGATGCCCTGAGCGTAGATACTGTATTTGTGAAGAGGAAAATACCCACAGTTAGCATAATAGAGGAAGGAACTCTTCCCATTCACAATATCATACAGTTAAATGAGGCGATTGCTGTCCATAAGCAGATGTATGGTGGGTTTGGACCTGTATCCATGCACTGCCAGCATCTGACAGAGTATTGCATCGAACAAATGCAACACCTGAAATACCCAGGCTCAGGAGTTTCCATAGTTGAGCTCCACAGCAGACCAGGCCCTTCACAGGGGCCCATTGTTGCCTTCTCCCTCAAAACTGAACTGGGTGACTACCTGGGATACTACAACTTTGAAGAGTACGCTTCTGCACGTATCATATCTTTGAGAACAGGTACATTATGTAACATCGGAGGTGTATCCAAATGGTTGAAAAGAAGCAACGAAGATATAGTCAGGGACAGTTCTCTGGGACACAAATGTGGAGACGACATGGATATCATCAATGGCAAGCCGACAGGGGTGATCAGAGTAAGTTTTGGAGCAACCACTACAACTGGTGAGATAGACGCACTGATAAAATGTATCCATGATTTTGTGAGCGATCCTTCAGCGGTCACGTTACAAGAGAGGGCAAAATTCGATTTACCGCAGGAACTCCATATCGAGAAGCTATGCATTTATCCTATCAAATCGTGCCATGGCTTTGACATCCCCAGTGGTGTAGACTGGAAAGTCAACATGCAAGGTTTAGAGTTTGATCGGATGTTCTGTCTGATCAACGTTGCCACAGGCAAACCGTTGATACTAAAGAATAACAATCGCATGGTGCATGTAGTTCCATCCATCGATTTGAGAAGGAAAACGATGAGGGTTGAGAATGAATTCCTGGAGTCTGTGGAGTTTGATCTTGATCGCGTAGAGGATGCACATTCCTGGAAATCAATTAAGGGTAGTACTGGTTCTGTAGGTTACAGATTACTGGTGGATGAAAATATCAACTCATTTCTATCGCTCGTTGTTGGTGTTCCTTGTGCACTTGCGATAGCGCCGTCCGAGTCGGAGAACGTACAATCGTTGCAACAGCTGCATAACAAATCGGCGCTTCTACTGATAAGCCGCTCCAGTTTGCTTCATCTATCAGATGGGCTCGATGGTGCTGCCACGGCACGTGAACACCGGAGGACATCCACTCCAGAGCTCATCTTGAGTGAGAGTGATGACCAGTCAGATCTGAGCTCTCTCTGTGGCGAATCACAGGAATCCCAGTGTGACTGGTTAGCTCCGAGATTCAGAGGCAACATCATCGTCAATGGGAAGTGTCTGATCCCTTATGCCGAAGACAATTGGGGTAGAGTGCAGATAGGAGAAGATGGACCGTGCCTATCTACCCTGGATAGATGCAACCGTTGCCAGATGATTACCATAGATGCTGACACGGGTGTCAGGGATGGATCGCTGTTCACCAACTTGGCGAAAACGAGAAAAGAAAAGGGGAAGGTGTATTTCGGTAGCAGCATGAATGTCGATCCGGTTTCGATTGACCCCGCAAGCAGCACAATAAGGGTCGGCTCCAAGGTGAAAGTACTTGAGTTTAGGTAATTATGAGGTGATGCATTTTATGGTTTCTGAAATAACTTGCATTGTATAATATGTGGTGATAATATACTTTTGAGGCTGTGCCCAACACTTCATATCAGAATCCACTCCAGAATTGCGAAATAACCTCTTAGCCTTGATGTTCCCCATAGACCTGTATGCTTATGCAGGTGCATGTAAACCCATTCCATTCCACTTGTATGTGTGCAATCCAAGATGTGTGTCGGGGCAGACATATCAAGTGCACTCGGGGGATATATAGGGTGAGAAAGAAGAGATAACCCACTAGGTCCGAAAGTTGCTTCTCATTGCAGTTTTTTTATTTTTCATCTTCTCTGTCATCTCATCTGGTTTCCACCTTTTGCTGCTACATAGACACGCTCATCGACGTTGAGAGTTTTAGAACATGGCACCCACCACGGACGTGATTGCGGTGTCCAATCTGACGGCAGGTCCACATGCCTTCAAGAGTCCCAGTTGGAAGCCAGCGCGTCAAAGATATAAGCCACTCAAACAGGTGTTAGGAGATGAACAAAAGAGGATACAGGCTAAGGATCCTTCGGAGAGAGACCCCTATGAGGTGAACTACATGACGCTACAGGCGCCACCATCTTTGAAGCCCATCAAGACATACTGCGATATAACTGGGCTCCCCACGAGTTACAGATCGCCACATAACCAGATACGATTCTACAACATGGAGGTTTATGAGGTGGTGAAGAACTTGGCACCAGGGGTTGACCAGCAGTACCTTGGCCTGCGTGGTGCCAATGTGGTGTTGAGGTGAAGGAGATGAGGTGGATTGTTGCATATATACATATATAATCTCATATCTTGTATAATACACAGACATAAGAAATCTGGCCGTCATTGCACATTGGACTTATTCACAATATCTTTGATCGCATTGTCAAATTTTGGGTTCTCAATTGACTTCATCCCGGCAACGGACAGAAACGGGTTGCAGATGAATCGCAAGTATGCTTTATGTATTTCGCTAAACACCTTGAATGAAATGAATGATGTTAGTTTCTGGACCTCTTATGATACTCAAAACCACCTCGTATACTTACTGATTGCAATGACCCCCCTGCCATTGTGTGCTCCTCTTTTGAGGTTCCAAGGATAATCTTCAAACCCGTATTGGTCTCGAATCCATACACATACGTTCCGTCTTGTATGAAGAGTAGGTTGCTGCCATTACTGGATGGCTCGTAAAAAGGTGATTCAAACACATCTAGCGACATGTGCGATAGAAAGTTGTACTTCAGCAATTCATTCGCATTCGTCTCCTCGATGAATGAGATATTGTGTGTGTCTGTTTTCTCCTCTGAGTGCGGTTTATCCTCTTCCGTCACACCTGTCTTGACTTCCGGCGGAGAATCATTCGTCACACTTTCCTCAGGCAGCACTTCCTTCGCATCACGACTGAGCTTTAACTTCCTTGCCTCTTCTAAAGGTTTCTCATATGGCGAAAATGCCTGTATATACAACGGCTGGTTCTGTATGGATGGAGCGTGTTAGCAAAAGGGCATGACGATCTCTTGGTCTCTGCCTCCAATGTGGGGTTAACTCACCTCCCGCGTTATCAACGAGACAAAATAGATGGCCATGTTATGTATATATTTCTGCGGATAAAGCTGATAAGTGAACTTTCAGGGAATCTAGGCTAGGTACACACGAAGCTTTATCTCGATCCCGCATAAATAGCAGGCACATTACCAGCATATCATCGCGCATGCGCCTTAAGCCTACGTGACATGCGGCAGGTCAAGATGAGGAAGCCCACAATTAACCGCCTTTCTCAACTGAGGACGTGAACTATGGGTATTTCTACAGTGCGGTGTCTTTGTTGCAAAGAATTTGAAGCGGTTCATTTCGAAACTGTTTTTTCAATGCATTAATTTATGAATGTTCAGTGACTGTTGAGATCACGCTAAGCTGCCGTCAGATGAATCTATTGAGAATAGATTCGAAACTGACGGAAAAATAAGGGAAATATATACGAGAAAGAAGCTTCTCAAGAGAGAGAGCAATGCACATTCTGGGACGTAATACGGATCCGCTGGTATATCACTCTTCACCGTCAAAAACTTCGTGTGGCATTTCGCCATTGCCTATCACGAGATCATTCTCCTTGTAGAGATAAAACTGTAGGAATATCACGCCATCTTCAAAGATGGTCCCCAGTGATCCCAATATCCATGAAAGGTTCAGTAGAATGTATCTGGAATCACTCCTGAAGAAGAGTATCTGCAGAGAGTAGGTCAAGTTGCCAAACGTGGAGAAGATGAAGAACAACAAGCTGAGCCCTTTGCATGATTTCTTCACGTAATTCTGGTATATCTGTGGAAGTCTAGCAGTAAGGTACAGAAAAGCGGAGATGTATCCAAGTATCTGGGGACCATACTTGATTTCTTCTGGTGGTGCGTCTCCACCGTTTCCACCATCCCCGGGGCTCGCATCAACTGAGCGGGATGAGACGAGATATCCCACGATTCCAGCCATTATGACGAACAGAAGTGGCAGCACAAATCTTGTAAAGATGGAATGATCCTTGGGGTCAAGCACAATGGAATCTATAGAGTTGAGACGTGATCTGTGTGATTTGTGAGATCTGTGAGACATGTATGAGTTCCTCCTTTCAGGAGAAGGGGGTGCCTCTGAGTCCACCAAAGGAGAGAACTCATCATGAGATGCAGCGGCGCCTTCTATCCCTTCCGTGGTTGTTGTCTGAGATTGCGAATGCCTTTTTGATTTGTGGTGGTGGTGGTGGGGGTGTCTTGAAGCTGTGCTGCTCACGGAGCTGCGATGCTTGTGGTAGAAATATGTGTAATAAACGTATGAAAAGATAATCATACCGTCCGAGAAACAGAACCACAGTGCCAGAATTATAACTTGTGGCAGTAATCCTGCCCATAATGATCCCACGAGGTTGGCCAGATCTCCGAGAAACCATAGACTGATGAACTCGAGAGAGATTCCATCTGCACTCTTTAATCTCCACTGTTCTACGAGCTGTGGTAATAGCAACACCACCCAGCACGCTAATCTACACCAATTCCTGTTAGAATTCTATCAAGGGACTCGACACAGTATATAATTGTAATGATACTCACGAGGTTGAGCCAGCTATGCCAGAAAGCGCTAGCCTCAGTGAGGACGGAGAAACTGTATCGCTTATCCCCACATCCTCAATGCCGACCATAGCAGCAGTGAAGATTAGTGATGCCATTATTGTTTGACAATATGCAAAGTATAAGGTCAGCTACCTTTATGTATCCTCCAGCTGATATCTTGTGATAAGAATCTTGTTCCATGGCCTCACAGAGATCTCTCTTTATCTCTCTCTCTGTCTTACCTTCGCTGCAGCCGCAAGCCCCAGTCACTATCAGAGACGTGCGCGATGAGTGATACTCTTGGGCGCTAAATGAAATTACCGTATTTAGCAGGGCACTCTATGACAAGGTACTGTGGTAAAACCGGGGAGTGGAGATCTGTTCGAGGAAGCAGGCATGATTACCCGGTGCAGATGCAAGTATGGGTGCCGCTGTAGCATTGAACATCACACTACGCAACAGCACACCAGATGTGGATGAAGGAAAACTTTTCACGTACTGGACTCTTGTAGTGTTTCTTCCCTTTAAATTCACACCATAGCACGAAGTTCTTTTGTGTTGAAATTTGAAAGACAAGGAAAACTCATACCCTTTTCATTTACCTTATTTCATATATCAAAATGGTAAGTTAAAAGTAATGATATTTTATATGGCTAAAGGATCTAAAGACGCTGGAATACTTCTGTGACTTTCACAGAATTAGGATGATTTTGGTGGGTGCTTTTTTGCGCCCGCTGGATGAATTCCGATGACCCCCTTCTACAAACCTGTGTTGAAAGGAAGAAGTATGCCATTCGTTCTTTATATTCGTCAATCCTAGGGCTTGGAAAAAATCATTTCAATTCTCAGTGTGTACAGTATCCTGAATGAATGTGCATGCTTTCTTTGCTTATACACTGGCTGAGTTTCCCTGTCGAAACTGTAGAGGTCGGGATGTATTTCGGCGTTTTGATATTCATTCTTGTTTTTGTTCACGAAGAATTCAAACGCTAACTGCTCCTCCTCAATGACACAGCCTGCAAAGAAAGTTGCTCCAGCTCCTTTAGCCAACAAGGGCGCCAAGAAGGTGGCCCCAAAGAACCCTCTCATCGAGTCCACTCCAAGAAACTACGGTATCGGACAGGCTGTTCAGCCTACTAGAAACCTCTCTCGTTTCGTCAGATGGCCTGAGTACGTCAGACTCCAGAGACAGAAGAAAATCCTGTCTCTGAGGCTGAAGGTCCCTCCTGCCATTGCCCAGTTCTCCTCTACACTCGACAGAAACACTGCTGCTGAGACTTTCAAGCTTCTTGCAAAGTACAGACCAGAGACCTCTGCTGAGAAGAAGGAGAGACTCACCAAGGAGGCCGCTGCTATTGCCGACGGTAAGAAGAAGGAGGATGTCTCTTCCAAGCCATTCGTCGTCAAGTATGGTCTCAACCACGTTGTCTCTCTCATTGAGAACAAGAAGGCCAAGCTCGTGCTCATTGCCAACGATGTTGACCCAATTGAGCTCGTTGTCTTCCTTCCAGCTCTCTGCAGAAAGATGGGTGTTCCTTACGCCATTGTGAAAGGTAAGGCTAGACTTGGTACCCTCGTCCACCAGAAGTCTTCTGCCGTCGCTGCAATCACTGAGGTCAGACCAGATGATGAGGCTGCTCTTGCCAAGGTAATCTCCGCCATTAACGTGAATTTCTCTGAGAAGTATGAGGAGAACAGAAGACACTGGGGTGGTGGTATTCTTGGCGCAAAGGCTACCGTTCGCCTTGCAAAGAGAGCTAACGCCGCCGCTAGTAACTAAGTTTTATCTACTGCTTTCATATCTTTTCAGGGATTGGGTTCTTTCATTTATATATCATGAGTTCAAAAAATAATACGTTCATAACATAAATAATTGAATTCTATTTCCTATCATCTCAGGTGTATGTATAGTTGGCCTCCCGCCTACTCCGCTCTCAGAACTAGTGGGGCTGTATTGAAAAACTGGGGCTGCAATCGCTCCTCTTATCTACGTGCACTACTCAGTAATAACGGGAAAGGTTCTGCTGCACGTGATTGCATATAGGGCAAGGCCCTACCTACAGCTAGAAGACCCAGCATATGTAGGTTTCTCGAGCAACTGGACAGCCGGAAGAAATGACAGAGGGCTTGAACTTTCCATCTGGAGGTTATACAGCCTTTTAAACATATGATATAGCAGCGTAGTACAATTAAGCCCATATGAGAGTCTAGTTCAATCACTCATAATTCGTAAGTGAATATAACAAAAATACAGCTGCTTCCATATTCAATGAACAGTACTATGTTGTGGTATTAAAACGCCGGAGGTATTGCCAAGCATCAGGAGTTGTAAGAGGACAGAAAGATCAAACAACGTTAGAGAACACCAATGAAAAAAATATTATGAAGAATGTCGCATCTTGAACACTAAAGGATATCTCTGTCTGCTGCCCAATGAATCCACATCTCATAAGCAGACACTACACCGAAGAGGAGTCTTCAAAATCTTGAATGGGCAATCCAAAATTCTCCGAGGGGATGATGTGGTACAGTTCTGAAGTTATGAAGTTATGAAGTTCAGGAATCAGGAATCAGGAAGCAGCGTATGAAGCACAGGTGTTTTGTATGAGGACTCATTACTAACTTTTTTCTGTAGAAAATGTCTAAGTCTAAGAACCACACAGCTCATAACCAGACCAGAAAGGCTCACCGTAACGGTATCAAGAAGCCCAAGACCAACAGATACCCTTCCCTCAAGGGTGTGGATGCCAAGTTCAAGCGTAACCACAGGTACGCTCTCCACGGTACCGCTAAGGCTTTGGCTGCCAAGAAGGAGTAAATCATTTATTAATCAACAGATGATTTTGTTTTCGATGGTTGGAGTGTAGCACAGCAGAGGCAACCTTAGAGTATCATTTCCATAGAGGACATCATCGTGAGCTTTTACAGTCCAAGGGATGTCGTTGCTATTGCTAGATGAAGGTGGTCTCATTCAATAAAATTAACGAAAAATAAGAAAACTGTATCGGTCTTATGTAAGTAGATGTAGCTGCTCTGGTGATCTCCACTCCGCTTCTTGTGAAGCTTCAGTAATCCTCTGGTGAAGCTACTCTGATAATGATGGAGCGCATGTTCATATCAGCTTTGTGCCTGGAAGATTCTTACTGCAAAGAGCATCATGGATGCGCTCTGCATCGCCTGTAGTTTTTCTTGTAATGTTGACTTTTCGTACTGTGGGCCGCATATCACAATGGTGTTTGGTGACACAAAGAGATATCCTTATATTTCAACCGCTACGAGTAGCCAGTTCAAGCAATTACTTATAGGGACTCTTAGTATCGTTTCCTATTTTCTGTTCTTACTTCTTTTAGTCCGTTGAACGGAGAGTCTTGAAGTTATTCCTGTTTGTCTCTCTCAAATAGCCTGTGTAGCCATGGATAAATCAGGGACTAGGCCTTCTCAAGAGAAGGCGGTGACTTTCAATGTTGTTCCAGCAGAGCCAAATCTAGCAGGAACTTATGATATTTCCAAGGATATTCGGCTGGTTGAAAGCCGGATGACGAATTTGGTATCATCACCCTCATTCTCATGAACTTAAAAATCTTTTGTGATGATTCTAACAAGACTTAAGAATATCAATTCCACTAGTGCTGGAACACCAACAAGCAAATCCAAGGCTAGGCGGAATTATATTGGCTGTAAACAAGTAAGAAACTGTCTCTACTGTGGATTGATATTCAAAATAGCTAATACATTTCTGTAGAATAGAGGCTCTTCCAAAGTGAAAGAGGGCAAGGAAAACAGCGAGCCGGTAACGACAAGCAACCTCTCAGAGATTGAACCAAAGCCAGATCACAAGCGTCATCGTTATTTCATGCACAAACATGTAAGAATGTACCGTACTTATTCTACTTTTGATTCAAAGCTGACCCACACCAGAGAAAAACTACCGGTAAACCACAGGTTGGCCTTGAATCTCCACTCACTACCCCTTCTCAGGCTCCAGGTTCAGGAAAGTCAGCAGACAAAATTGGTGGAGAAGAAGATACCAAGCAGGAGGCTCAACCTACTAGGGTTCCCAGTGATGGAAAGGGAAATGAGAAGCAGAAGCTCAGAAAGCGCCGTCATCATCGAAGGTACATGATTCGAAAATCTGCAAACCCTTCCCATGAAACCAAAGATGAGTTGCAGAAAAAGATCGAGAGTGTCAAAGATAAGAATTCTGAGGAGGTAGTTAACAAATCCCCAATCCAAGAAGAAGGATGAAACGCGGTTGATAGCCAGGCTACTGCTAGTCACATCTTGTCTCGCATATATTTTGCAGATCTGTTGCTCACTAATACACATCGGGATCCATTTCATAAGGCAAAACAATTCATGTAGACACTATTCAGCAAAAGTTACACATTCTAATTGTCTCTTTGGCCTCTGAAACGGAAAAGTAGCACCATGAATGCAGCATTGAAAAACACCAACATCAGGAATGGGCCCGTAGAAATTGCATCTCCAAACCAGCCTCCAATCTTATTGATCACCAGAACCCCAATCCCACCTATCAACGAGTAAACGCCCGAAATGCAGCCCTTGTAAGAGTAAAATTGCTCCTGTGAGTTGATATTAGACAACATGGTCATACAAAGGATCAGAAACCCAATCTGTGACGCACCAATCAAGCAAGCGAATAGGATGATCATGACACTTTCATCGGGCCTGGATATGAAGCTGATTCCTAGGAATCCGATAGCAGAGCAACTGTTTGCTATGAGAAGCAAGCGCGCATTGTTGTTTATCCTATCGACGCATATTCCAACCACTGGTCCCAGAAGCAGTGTTACAAGATTTACCACTCCGGTAACTATGGATGAAAGAATATATGATTCTCTGCAGTGATCTGTGCCTCGAGCGGAGCACTTTCCTGAGTCATAGAAGTAATGATGGATGTAAAAGGGGATAAATATCGTCACAGTTAGACTGATGCACCTGGAAAGGAAGCCTGCAAAGTAGGTGAGCAGGATCATTGGGTTGTCAATGGACAGTCGTATTCCATGCCTTATAGACTCCAGGTAGGTCATATTTGTTGGTGGTCTGAATCCAAGCATGAGTTCTGCCTCTACAAACGAGTCGGCATCGTTCACATCACCCATGAGTGCAGCGTCTCTCTCCTCAATACCGTCAAACATATCGTCAAGTGCGTCTTTGAACAGCTTCTTCTTGTCGTCCTTGTAGAGAATGAAATAGAGAATGGCAGCAACGCTGAAGCACATAATACTTGCCACGTAGTACGAGTATATGAGGGAGTAGTTGGCAGGGTGAGTAGCTCCAAAATGGACAGGAAGACGCAGCAGACCTAACACTGCAAAGACGGCGCCTAGAGCGGATCCTACACCCATAATTGAGGCCTTTGCACCAGCCTTTCTCCTCCTGTTGATATCATCCAGTTCTTGAAGGTTTGAGGCAGCCGGTGTCTCAACAAGGTCATTTTCATATGCTAAGTAGTCGCCCCCATGCCTCTCTTCCTGCTGCTGTTCTTGTGGTACCTCATTGTAGGTTCCAAGTCGAAGAGGCCGCAGCCCCCAAGAGTATAGATCTTTGAATTCAAAGTTGGAATTGTTCACTTCGATGAGCATCACAGGAAGAGTACTCAAGGATGATGTGACACCCACTGCAAACACCAGTCTCCAGAATAGCATGCCAGGATATACGGCGTGCCTCACAAAGAGGCCAAATCCAAGAAAACTGATTCCCATCAGTGTGAAGCCGACAACCTGTAGGGGTCTCGTGCCGATGCGGTCACAACAAACACCCATGAATGGCACCAATGCAATGGAAAGTAATTCATCGCAGAACCCTAAAGTACCCACATAGCTTCCAACGCTTTTTGAAATACCCAAAACATCTGTGATGAAAAACGTCTGTGTCACAACCAGGAACACCACAAATGAGATGCTGAAAAAACAGGTTGCAAAGAACCCTACAAAATTCAAAGTGGAGTAGTTGTCAATTTTGACACCAATGGCTCCATTGTCCGTTGATGGTGGGGCCACAACCGGTGAGTGCTCGCGAGAATTGTCATCTGGCATATTGTGGTGTGTTGAAAGGTGGTGGGTGCTTGTTTTTTGCGTTGGCACTTGGCACTCAATCTTGGAGAGACCTGTACAGCTTCAGCTCTATATAAAGGGTGGACTTTTAGACGATTCACTTTCTGATTAATAATAAAGTAGTGTGGCTTTTGATAAAGGATTTCCGATTATCAGCCAATCAATGGAATTTTATATATTGTAAGAGGTAAGAAGATGACAACACCTCCACTGATCAAAAAAAAGAGCCAGCTAACTCCAACCCGCAACCACAAGCTCTTGCTTCCGCACAGAGCCTCTCTCCATCTCCACACATCATATGCTGCAGGCCTGTGCGTTAGCCTCCCTTGAAATAAAGCGGGCTCCCTATGCTCAAGCATACGTCGCAGGCCAGGAGCTGCAGGCTCCCGCCAGATATCTCCGATTCCTCCATAGTGTGTATGGGCCAAGGAACTTAGCCGAGTAGGCGCAGACGTTAGAAGCGCAGTCGCCTGGGCCTCGTCTACCAGTACGATACAGGCAAAGGCTGTGAGGGATGTTCACAAGGTCGAGGCTGTGTGAAGTCCAAACAGAAACAAAAAAGAAGAGCCTCAAGAGCAATAAGCCTCAGAAACAACTCTCAAGGCAGTGTTTTAGTATTCCATTATCGGTGTTGAGGAACCTTGTTTGATGGAATCACACACCAAAAGGCAGTCGGGGCACAACTATCCTATGCTGAGTAGCGCTTCCTAGTGGGTTAGACACTCCACACTGTTTTCACCCCATAAGTTGAAAGGGACAGATATTTAGGTAATGGCAGTTTATACATACTGACTGTTGGGGCCATCCCATCCTAGCGATGGAACTGCACTGTGAGGTGGGATCCTTGATTTGATTTGACACGTAAAGATTATGGCAGACATGCAACGCCAAAAGGTAAACAAAGCAGACACGCCCTAATAAATTGCATCTGCTAGATAACAGGGCAGTAAGCAGTCAACTAGTCCATAACCGGTTGAGGGCCACCCCGACGGTAAGTACAAAACAGAGGAAGTTGCACACTTAATTTGTTTGTTATATATACTGCGTCTCTGTTATTATTCTCCTGATTCTACTCTCTTATCCCTCCCCGAAGTTGATCTGACGCAATGAGGGTCGAGGAGCTCATTATCGATGGGTTCAAGTCCTATGCGGCCAGAACGGTCATCACCGACTGGGACCCTCAGTTCAACGCAATCACTGGCTTGAACGGTTCCGGTAAGTCGAATATTCTTGACTCCATATGCTTTGTGCTGGGTATATCCAGTATGTCCACGGTGAGAGCCTCCAACCTCCAGGATCTCATCTACAAGAGAGGCCAGGCCGGTGTAACCAAAGCGAGTGTCACCATCGTGTTTGATAACTCAGATACATCTAAATCACCCATTGGGTTCGAAACCATGCCCAAGATCAGTGTCACAAGACAGATCGTGCTTGGAGGTACCTCCAAGTACCTGATCAATGGTCACAGAGCGCAGCAGCAGACAGTACTCCAATTGTTTCAGAGCATCCAGCTCAACATCAACAACCCCAACTTCCTCATCATGCAAGGTAAAATCACAAAAGTGCTCAACATGAAGCCGTCAGAAATATTATCGCTGATTGAAGAGGCTGCTGGAACCAAGATGTATGAGGATAGAAGAGAAAAGGCAGAGAAGACGATGGCAAAGAAGAATATCAAACTTCTTGAAATTAGAACACTTCTTGAGGAAGAGATTGAACCCAAACTGGAGAAATTGCGCAGTGAGAAAAAATTCTTCTTGGAATTCCAAGAGACACAGACCGATCTGGAGAAGCTTACAAAAGTGGTAGCTGCTCATGACTACCACATACACGCTTCCAAACTGGAAAAGCACAGTGTAGTTTTGACTGAACATCTTACAAAGTTGGAGACCCTTAAACAGGAACAGACTACCCTTGTGAATGAGATCGCTTCCCTCGAGGAGGATCTTGCTGCGATGAAGAGACAGAAGGAGCAGGAACTGGGGAACGGTACAAAGCTAAAAGAATTGGAAGCTGTAGAAACCAGGTTATCCAACGAGATTGCCCGTTTAAACACCATGAAAGATCTCAAGACTGAAAACCTGATTGAGGAGAAACAAAAGGTGGCTGACGTGGAAGCCCAAATCCAGGCACTGTCGAACTCCTTGGAGAAAAAGTCTCAGACTCTTGCCGCTGCCGAGAAAGATCACATCGACGCTAAGAATGCACTTGGTATCCTGAAGGAGGAATATCAGAACAAAGAGGAACTGCTATCCACTTTATCCACCGGTGTGTCGTCTAAGGGTTCCACTGACAGTGGCTACATGGCACAGCTTCAAGAGGCTCGTAAGAGCCTCTCTGAGTGCAAGGTTGCTGCTGAGCAAGCGAAGCTCAAGATCAAGCACCTCCAGCAGGGGATCAAGACAGATGAACCCAAGCTTGCCAAAGCACGCCGTGACAACGAGCAGGTGCTAGCGGATATCGAGAAATACAAAAAGCAGTGTCAGCAGATAGAGCAGAAGATGTCCAATCTGGGATTCAGACCAGAGACAGCAAGGGAGCTCAAAGCCCAGGAGAGGGCTGTTCAGCAGAAACTGTACGAGGCCACCAGAGAAGCAGAGTACTTGAAGCGTACCGTTGCCAATCTAGAGTTTTCGTACACAAAGCCGTCAGCCTCCTTTAATCCAAAGGCAGTCAAAGGTGTTGCTGCTCAGCTGTTTACGGTTGATTCCAACAACTTGGATTCAGCTACCGCACTAGAAGTGTGTGCTGGAGGCAGACTATATAACGTTGTCGTAGACACGGAAGTCACTGGCTCTCAGCTCTTGGAGAGAGGCCAGCTTCGCAAGAGAGTTACTATCATCCCGCTCAATAAGATTGACTCGAGGAAACTTGACTCAAGAACTCTTCAGACAGCGAAGAGTCTGTCTCCTGGCAATGTTGAACTTGCTTTGAATCTCATTGGGTATGAGTCTGAGGTTAGCCGGGCAATGGAATACATCTTTGGTAGCAGGCTCATCTGCAAAGATGCAGAGACAGCCAAGAAAGTGACTTTCCATCCACAGGTCCGTACCAGCTCTATCACGCTGGATGGGGACACCTATGATCCCGAAGGTAGGCTCTCTGGAGGTTCTAGAAGGAGTGGTGGATCCATTCTGCTTGATATTCAAAAGTACAACGATGCCAACCACAACGTAAAGGTGCTGAATGCAGAGTCCAAGGATATCGAGGAAAAGCTGAAACACGAAATGGAGATGAGCGAAAAGACAAAGACTTTGCAGCATGATTTGAATGTTGCAAGGCACCAGCTGGAGCTATCAGAAAAGGCTCTGGAGAGCAGTCCGTCCGCTGTTCTGCTCAAGAAAAACGAAGCAAACAGGGCAGAGGTTGAGAGGTTAACAAATTCAATGGAGTCTCTTTCTGTCCAGCAATCTGCTTTTGAGAAGGCGGTTGTTTCTATTGAGACCGAGATGGAAGAGTTCAATAGTGATAAAGGTGCTAAGCTTAGTCAGCTACAGAACCAGCTAAAAGCGGTTGCTGAGAAGGTGAAAAAATCCGAAGAGGTGGTTGCACAGAAGTTTGCAAATTACCAATCTGTTCAGATAGAGCAGGAACAACTCGGGGGTGATTCTGAGGCGCTTGCTTATAGTCTCCAGGAAGCAAGGGCTAACGTGGAGGAGCTGAGTAACGATAGGCAGAAGGTCGAAAGTGAGATACAGGGCTCCGTTCCCCAGCTGGAAAGCATTCGCAGACAGCTGGAAGATGAGAGGTCAAAGCTGATGGGCATTAATGAAGAACTTAAGGAACTGGGCAAGATCCTCGGTGACAAGCAGGGAACCCTTAACGAGAAGAGCCTTCAGATACAGAAATTGACTCATGGTTTGGAAAAGCTGACCCATGTTCATTCTGCGCTGGAGTCTGCGCTCAAGGATATCGTGGAACGTAACGAATGGGTCTCCGATGAGAACATATTAGCCAGTGTTCTTCAACAATATCCCAACATCAACTTGGACGATTGCCATGAACGTATCGCTCAGCTCTCCACGAGATTTCAAGGCATGAAGCGTAAGGTCAACGCCAATATCATGAGTATGATTGAGAATGTCGAGAAAAAAGAAGTGGCGCTCAAGCAGATGATTAGAACGATTGAGAAAGACAAGAGCAAAATCGAAGAGACAGTCAACAAGCTGAACGAATACAAGAGGACAACATTGGTGGAGACGTGGCATAAGGTTAGTGAAGATTTTGGCCACATTTTTAGCGACCTCTTGCCTAATTCCTTCGCCAAATTGGTACCCTCGGAAGGTATGGATGTTACCCAAGGTTTAGAAGTCAAAGTCATGCTTGGAAAAGTCTGGAAGGAGAGTCTTGTTGAGCTGTCAGGTGGCCAGCGGTCACTCATTGCTCTTTCGCTGATTATGGCTTTGCTCCAGTTCAGGCCCGCTCCGATGTATATATTGGACGAGGTTGATGCTGCCTTGGATCTTTCTCACACACAGAACATTGGTCATCTCATCAAAACAAGATTCAAGGGCTCGCAGTTCATAGTGGTCTCCCTCAAGGAAGGTATGTTCACTAATGCTAACAGGGTCTTTAGAACACGATTCCAGGACGGTACTTCTGTGGTGAGTTCGATGTAAATATATTCGGTATCAGAAGGTTTCATTGGCTTTATCTTGGGTGATTATAATAAAGTGCATTAAATTTTTTATATTCAGATCCTCCATGTAAATCGAAGAGCAATGCAATCTAGTCAGTGGTTATGCTTTCATATGAACTTTTGTGAATCTTTCCCCACACCCAGTAAGTTAGGCCATCGAAGGAACTCTTGGCCCTGGTTCTTTGGACTCTGTAATGGCAAAGGTGAGGCAGGATTCTCATCACGATTAACCAGTATGCTATACCAATACTCAAGATGGATAGGCCAACCAAGGCAAAACTCCGGTCATTGGACCCATTTCCAAACGGCAAAAAGGGTGAGATGACAATCGACAGACTGCTCACAAGACAAATGACAACTTGATGTGTTGGTGCCCTCAAAGGAGCAACGATATTGGGGAATCTTTTTCGCAGTCTGTAGAGAAGTGCAGCAGCCAGGATAGCATGGAAGAGTTGGTTGGGGTATATCTGCATCGAGACAATATAGTTGTATAGTCCCGTTTTCCCAGTTCTTGGAAGATATATGACAGCAGTGGAGATGAAGCCATGCCAGAGTAATGCCGCGAACGGGGTGCCGATAGGCTTATTCGAACGCAAGATATTGGAAAATGGCAGAAAGCCTTCCCTGGCCACCTCCTGGTTCATTCTGGAATCAGAATACACTACAACAATAACATTGCCAGCAGCACATATGGCAATGACCAGAGACAACAAAAGTTCACCCAGTTCTTTGCCAAATAGTTTGGCAAAAAGCATACCTCCAATCAGTTGTCCTCCCTTCATTATCTCATCGTGCGGGATTATCACCAGAAAACATAGGTTCATCATCAGATATCCCAGCAGTATGATCATCATTGAGAGTGGGCCTGCAATACGCAATGTACGAACGGGATCGACAATTTCGTTCTGCACGGTATGAGCAGTCGTCCATCCTCCAAAGGAATAAATTGCTTTCAGTACAGCTGTGGCATATAGAGATCCAGAAAATAAAGACAAATCCGGCATTTTGAAGAGTGATTCTCTTGTAAGATGGTTGGGAAGATGACTGAAGGAAGAAGGTATGACCAGAACATACAACCCTGTTGCAATCATAACTCCCAGCAAGATCAATTTCAATCCTCCAATAGTGTTCTGTACATAAACCCCTATGTTTCGCGAAAACCCGTGCATTAGCACGGATCCCATGATCAATATTGTCGCTAACTTTTTGGTCTGGTCTTCATCATTCTCATAACCCAAGGCGTACCTTACATATTGCCCAAAAACCAAGGCGTTGCTGGTGGAGAGTGAGAATAACACAGTAAAACACCCAAAAACAATGCTTGTGAAAAACCTTGGGTAGGGGTATATGTACTCAAAGAATGTTTTCGTTGCTCCGTTCACAGGTAGCAGAGAACCTAACTCCAGATATAGTGACAAACCGCTCACGGCTATGAGACCCCCAACAATCCAACAAAGTAAAAATAGAGGAACTGAGCCTGCACAATCCTCAAATATTCCTCCAGGTGTGGCAAATATTCCAGAACCTACCATACGGGCGACGAACAGAATGACTGTGGAGTATAAACCGAGGCTGCGCGTATGGGGCAACGACTCGTCGAGTGGAATGAGAGACCTCTTAACAACAACACCAGATGCTACATCTTCCAACAAATCTGGCATAGGATCATCTATCGTCCAGTGTTGTGTGTGTGCGGTGACCTCAAACATCGGATCAGCCTCTTCTCCCGCCTCCGCAATGAGGGCCGTAGTGTCATTTGGTAAGAAAGCCATTCCGTGGGAGACGTGAGTCCGATGCTTTTGGGTGTTACGAAAAACAGATGGAAATCAAACTATCTATAAATATACAATGCGATATACAGAAATACTTACCTCGAAGGTCTTCTGATTATTCTCGTGTCTGAAGGTTTCCGGCTTTTGCCAGCGACCTCAAATCCTCCATTGGCACCGTCCGTTATCAGCGAGAGAGATTGCCCGATTGGGAAGCTGATGAGAACTGTTCTCCGCCCTGCATATATGGCTACACTTATTAGAGATCGATTAACAGCTCTCACAACGTGGTGGTAGTGGTGATCTGTATTACACTGGATGTTCTCAAAAAAAGATTCTCTTGGTCTATTTCATTGTATTAGTTTGAGCGTACAATTCCAAAAGGATTACTCGTGCTATTTTACCAGAATGAATCATCTGAGCGACATCATTTTGTGAGAAATTCATTGAGAAATGCACATGACTGAATAATCCAAACCGAGAAGCATTAATCCTAGCAATAAAACCATCCTTTAATATATATATTATACGGAACTAGTACATTCAATTTTTAAAGCATAAAATAAAATCCAATTGTAAAATTGACTAGAAGCAACTCGGTTTTACCACTATCAAAAGCTTGCACACGTTTTACAGGAGAGGATCTAGGTAGCAGGGAAAGGAGAGGAGCTATAGAGAAGAACCACCACAGCCCCGCTTTGTCGTGTTGGTGCTAATAGCTCTTTGTCCATATCTGATGACTCCTGCCATCTCTACGTGATCAAAGCAAGATCAAAATAGCGACTGTTTCGTTGACTATTTTAAGCTGTGGTATATATCTTCATGTTCGAAAATCGGCTATCAACGGCAAGGGGATCCTCTGTTTACAAATCGATAGGACTATCCCAGAGTTCCCCGGATTTGGCGCTAAAAGCCAAGGGTTTTTAGTCTTTGTAGTACTGGCATTAGGTTCACTGCATGCATAATTGACTCTGATCTGCATGACTTTGTATGTGTGAGAGGTCAGCCGAAGCTCATCTGCAACCCAAAGAGCTGACCTCGGTGCACCTCAGACCTGAGAACAAGCGGAGAAAGCTGACTTCGCGCGCAGGAGCAGCCGTTGTACCTTGTACCATCCCTATTCACCGACATAAACCGTTATCTGACTACCTTAAAGGCTTCGCATTGAAAATAGTGATGAAATCCAAATGTTGTTGAAGATAAAATCGTTTAAAATTATCGTAAAAGCGCTTTGCCATTTCATAGCCCATAATGCCCGTAGCTACCAGCCAGCTGGCGAATGAGATGCGCCGGCAGAATTTTTCCGAGGCAGGCTGAAACCGGAAAAAGCTGGAGGGCTAGATGAGTCAGCCTGCCAAAATAGGCGTAGCAGTCCACAGAATGGTATAGGCTAGCAAACGGGCATTTTTTTCACCATAACGCTACTTCAATCCTGTATAAGAGGGCCATCATTCAAAAACATCTCTTGTTTGGTACCATTCTTTCCATCAATTCCGTTTTTTGCTATCGAAAAGGGCGCATTTTAGGGGTAAGTCAGACTCATACACCACTCTCGGTAATCGATGGCTCATCGAGGGCTTCCAAGAAAAAGCAGAGCCCGTTGCCGTGCGGCTCTCGCACACCAAACTTTCACCTCTCGTGCTTTCTGGAGACACTGGCTAACAGAACTTTACTTTTTTTTAGAACACCCTATTTTAGAAGGTGATCGGCTATTTTTCGTATAGAAAGGCTGTTGATAGATCGAACAAGCATCATATACATTTAAATATCTATATATTTACAAGATGACCCAAGATCAGCTGTACCCATCTCATAATGAGTTTCGGAGTAAGTAACAGAAAGGCTTTTACCATGTATCAGTCTCACAGTGTACTAACATTTTTTTCTAGGTGATACTTTCACTGTGCCAACGCAGTCAATGCTCCTTTCAGCAGTGACCGCTACGGTCGGTGACTCTGTCTACAAGGAGGATCAGGATACTTTGAACCTTGAGGACAAGGTTGCCAAGCTTGCAGGCAAGGAGGCTGGACTCTTCTGTGTCAGTGGTACTCTCTCCAACCAGGTTGGTTTGAGAGCCCACCTTCACCAGCCCCCACACAGAATCCTTTGTGACTACCGTGGGCATGTGTACGCTCATGAGGCTGGTGGATTGGCTACCCTCTCACAGGCTATGGTGACTCCAGTGATCCCATCCAATGGTTTGTATTTGACGCTGGAGGACATCATGGAGAACTACATCCCTGATGATGGTGACATTCACATGGCCCCCACCAAGGTTGTTTCTCTGGAGAACACACTGCACGGTGTGATCATGCCCATCGATGAGATTGCTCGTATCTCACACTGGTGTAAGGTGAGTGGTGTCAAGCTCCACCTTGATGGTGCCAGACTTTGGAACGCCTCTGCGGAGACTGGTATTCCAATTTCCGAGTACTGTCGCTACTTTGACTCTGTTTCGCTGTGTCTCTCCAAGTCTCTTGGTGCCCCAATCGGCTCTGTGCTCGTTGGTGAGAGGAGCCTCATCGAGAAGGCTAACCACTTCAAGAAGCAGAACGGTGGTGGTATACGGCAAGCTGGTATAATCACCAGAATGGCTTCCATTGCCATCGACGAGAACTTCTCCAAGCTCAAGCAGAGTCACGAGTACGCCAAGGAGGTTGCTGCATTCCTTGAATCCAAGGGTATTGCTCTCGAATGTCCAGCTCACACCAACTTCGTTTTCATCGACCCCAAGAAGGTGAAGATCAACCCAGCTGTTCTCAATGAGATTGCACAGAAGTACGATGTGAAGGTGATGGGTAACAGGTTTGCATTCCACTACCAGGTGTCGAGGATAGCTATCGAAAACCTCAAGAAGACATTGCTTGAGGCTTACGAACACTCTCTGGAGCATCCATACACATCTGTCGGTGCCGTGCGGCTCTACCGCTCTAGCTCAAACTCGAGCTCTGGTTCAAACACAGCTTCCACCAAGCTGCAGAGAACAATTTAAAGCGCATAGTAGACGATCTCTACACAACTAATAATGGCACTGGGACACATATAATAGGATTGGAAGTTCAGCTCGTGGCATGCTGAACAGGGGAAATGTCGATGACATTTTAGAATGCACACACCTTTCATATATATATATATATATATAACTAATGGAGTTACTTCACTTTAGAGTATGTTCATAACTTGCCAGTGGGCTCATCCGACAGTAGAAAACAAACACACAAACAAACAAACAAATAAATCCAACTCCTCCGTGATAATGAAGCACAGTCAAAGCTTATATATATATATATATACAGTTGTGCATCCATATCGCTGTCTCAGAATGC
This sequence comes from Kuraishia piskuri, assembly GCA_030567595.1. NCBI lineage: Eukaryota > Fungi > Ascomycota > Pichiomycetes > Pichiales > Pichiaceae > Kuraishia > Kuraishia piskuri. Next base: position 25,635 of record JAJLSM010000041.1, read on the forward strand.
TTGTTTGTATGTAGCCTTGTTCCCCTAACTCTTTTGCAGACCATTATCTTGGCAGCTTCTTCGGTATGGGCAGTGTCCCAGGCACTGTCTGTCCCACACAGATGACGGCAGCTAACAACCGCTACCTTTATAGCCTCTGGAGACGAGATCTGGATCAGGGGAGCCTCTGCACCCTTCCGCTATTATGTACTCTGCACGTCAAATCCAAGCCAGCTCACGGCGATGAATTATGTACGGGCCAGGAAAATTAAGAGGCATAGAGAGAGCGAGAGGTGAGACGATGCATGCTCCTTGCGTACTGTGGCCAGCTGGTTACCTTACCCGAGGCCCTGAGACGCTCTCTACACATATTCTGCGTTGTTAGAGAGTCAGCTTGAAAGGGCCCTTTGGAGACTAGTGTTGTCATGCAAATGTTGAGTATATTGGGAAGGAAGAGTGTTCATTCTCGTTCATGTATATATATGGGAATTTAATGATACCAATGCTCTGCTACGTACTTTTTCGTTGTTAGGCGTTATATTTTTCATTGTTATTGTGGTTCTTCTTGCTTCTTTTTTTATTTTTCTTTTCGTTTGCTTTTTTTTTTTCAACCTCTGATACGTCGCTCTATCCTACATACCATTCAATACCCAGGATGCTGCTGAACTGTGTTCTAGCATTGATGGGCCTTGGATGGCTGGTTATGCGGTTTCTTCATCTGACGAACGTATCAGCAGAGAAAGCCATAAGAATACTCAACATAAATGTGCCGAAGGTGCCCAAGATCTCTGTTGATCATGTGACTGACAGTGTCATAGCGTTTCATTGGGATAGCCCTGTAGCCTCGGCTGATATACAGCGGGAGGCCTTGGGTGCTGAGAAAAACACAGTGTCCTCAGAGGGTAGTAGCAGCCATTTGCGTACACAGAGCAGTGCCGCTGCTAGTCGAGTCTCGTCGTATTTACTCTATATCAATGGTGTTCAGACCGCAAATATCGATCACAATCGGACATCTTGCCTACTCTCTGGGTTGAATCCCAATACAAAATACCAATTAGATGTGGTTGCCATTTCCCCCACCAGCTTCAGATCAAAGTCGGTCCCCATATATGTGAGAACGAGAGAGGCGCTGTCTAAGCCGGCCCAGGATGGTGGAGCTTCAGGCTCTCAGTCGAGAACAGGGGAAAGGGTGGGTAATCTTAAGGACAATCCCGAGGACCTTTTGAACTATCTTGCTCATGCCAAAGAGGAGGAGAAAGAGAAACTCAAACTGCATAACACCTTCCGTCAGCAGTCGCCAGCCAATGGGAGGCTAGCTGGAGGGCGTTCTCGCTCTAACACTCTGGAAAAACCAAATGACCAAAACATCCCGCCTCCAGAGAAGATAACAAATATCGAGGAGTTGAGATTCCTGTTGGAATCTGGCCAGGAGGAGCTGCGCACTATTTTGCAACAGCAGGATCAATGCCAGCTGGATTTCAGCGAGGAGGAGGCTTTCCTCAACAGCAATAGAAACGACCTCAGAGAGAGAAAGAAGATAGAAGACAACAATAGAAACAGTGTCAAATCAGAGATCCGGTACCTAGAAGAGGCAAAGAGGACTCTCGAGACTAAGATCTCAAAGAGTCAACAGAAACTGCAAGAGAAGCTGGATAGCATGGAGGACAAGGAGAAGGAGATGGTCAAATGGTCGCAAATCCTCGAAGAAAAGACAAAATCAAACGAAAAACTCGCCCAAGAGGCTCCTTCCGAAAATGCAAAGCTCCTTCTCCAGATCGAAGAGGTTGACAAGGTTGTGTTCTCTCTGCAGACCGAAATACACGATATCGAAGAAGATATCAAAGATGCTGTCAGCAATAGAAAGCGATTGGAAGGCCTCAGACAACAATTGTCCACAATTTTCCAATCACTCGATGAATCAACAGATATATACACTGGTTCGCTTAGCGCTGAGGGTCTCAGAGCACTCGAACTACTCGCCAAGGTAAAACCAGCGTGGAAGGCTGAGATCCAGGCACAAGCCACCCAAGACTCCAAAGCAGAGGCGCTGTGGAGGGCCCAACAGCAAAAAGAGTTTCAGCACTGTAGACTGGTCAAGGAAAAATACCAGTCTTTGATTGATGAGAGTGAGATTGTCAAGAATATGATCAACCAGATGATGCTCAATAACGGCAGTGAACACAACCTAAGCGGTGGCAGCTCAGGTCAACTACACTCCACTTACAACACTCCTGATGCATTGCCCAATGGTGTGCCTAAATATAGCACATTGAATGTTCAAGCAGATAATGGCGATGGAGCCCAAGATTCTCCCTACTACAGTTACGAGCATCCGGATCCCTCATTGAACCACCCACCGGTTGCATCGGGGGTGTCTTTGGGTAGCCTATGGAAGGATGATAATATATTTAGGGGTGGGATATCTCAATCAAACATAGAGACTGGCAATGGTCGTTTGGCTTTGGACACTACATCGCACCTACAACATCTGCCCAATCTCAATGAGGACGATATAATTGCATCTCCAAGTGTTGATATGTTGTTACCACAGTCTCTCATTGATAGTGAAGACCTCAACAACTTCTTTGAAATAACCGATGCTGATATGAGGCCTGTGTCATCTGAGATGTCATCTCCTTCGTTTGGAGCGAACAACATGGCTGGTATTCACAGTGATGTGCTCTCCTCTAATAGTGCACTGAATAGCACAAGAGACTACATCTATCCGTTTGGCGTCGGATCCCCACCTCGTGATGTGGCACTGAACATGTCTGGTTTGGGTCAGCAAACTCAGCAATCACAACAGCAACAACGGCAGCAGCTTCATCTGGATGTTTCACCAGAACCATCTCCCTTTGGGCATCTTTCACCAGCAACGTCAAACACTACATCTCCTTTGCAGAACCAGATGTCCATTGATACTGCTCCATCCTCACATATCTTCCATGATTCGATGTCGGCTTTTTCACCTAAGAGACTTTCAACCGTGTTTGGGTTTGGCAGGAAGAACCACGATGCACTGAACGGTGAAACTGTGGACGAAACTCCTCTCGTGCCGGCCTCATCACAGCATGATCATGGCGCAACTTCGAGGATATTCGGTATGTTGAAAAGGCAACCATCTAATTCCAATGGGAAGATCATTGGTCAAAAGGCATTGGAAGTGAACAATCCGTTTGTAACCACCACTACAGGAAGGACAAGAAGTGAGAGTTTTGGAAGCAGTATATGGAGCAATAACCCACCGCTGACAAGCAACAGCACACCACCTATCAACCAAGACGGGTTGACGTGGGGTGCCACAAGTTATACTTTTGCGTCTGCTGGTCAGAATATAGCAGGTTTGCCTAACTTTGCCAACCACACCTTCAATCCAATTGTGCAACACACATCAGATGTGACGACTCCTGAAGACAAGTCGGTCTTTAATGAGTTGCCGGAAGTGATGGTTTCGTCGCCAATTGCTGTGCCAGTTGATGACGAGGAGCCACAAGCGCAAGGCATCTCAGACACTTTGTATGAGGCTCACAATTCTTCCAAGAGTATCACCAGTCATTCCATAGCCAATAGCGATATCTTGGAAGCTGCCGTTACCAAAGAAGATGGTGCGGAAGAGATCCCAGCTTCTCCTTCATTTTTCAAGAAGAAGATCTTTACCTTTGGTGTCTCTCCAACGAAAGTTACTACCAAGGGCAGCGACAGATCCTCGCTTGCACAGAGCTCATCTGTGGATGATATAGATGAGCCAAGGTTTGACCCACCGGGGGGAAATACCCACAATTTGGGCTCGAGTTATGATAGCGCCGGAACCGGTTCTTCTATTGCGGGACATTCAAGGTCATCGAAGTTCTTCTCGAAGATTTCCAGGAGAAACTCGCAAGTTACCGTGAATAGTGTCTCCCAGACTTCTGCAGCATCTCAAACGTCACGCAGCAGTGGTTTGAATGGCCTTAACAACATTAACTGGAGCCTCGGAATGACGGGAGGCCCTACAAGTAAGGATAAGCACAAGGAGAATGACAAAGAGAGAGATAGCAGTGAGACACCCAGAGAATCGAAAGACTCGTCGTCGAACTTCACCAGAAGGCTAAGTTTCTTGTCAAAGAAGGATACTATCAAGGAGAAGGAAATTCAAAAAGAAAAAGATAAGGTGAAAGAGAAGGAAAAAGATAGAGATAGAGACGAATACACTAAAGATCATCTCAAGATAGCCGCAGAGAAGCTCAAGGAAAAATACCATGCGTTTGAGACAGAGGCTTCTATAGCTGAGGTTGAGGAGAAGAGTGAAGAAAAGATTGAAGACTAATACTGTATGTTTACGAATTATATAACGATTACGATGGACCAATATATATATATACGCTAGATTTTCCTGTTTCTCAAATGTATTATTTATTTGTGTGTACAACATTGTAACCACCTGTTACCCCCGCCCGTGGCTCCTCTCCTCCACCTCTTTTGACGTGAATGTCATTCTGACCAAAAAAATTATGTGCTACTTTGCTGATTTCGAATACTGGGATGCGCCCCCAGAGAAATTTGTTTCTCCCTATGATACAGGGTTCCATCAAACAACAAAACAAAAAACAGGCAAACACAGCTGCCTAACGTGAAAAGTCAGCAATGAGTAATCAATACTCAGGATCAAAATTAGCTAGAAAATCGTCACTGTCGGGTATCTTAACGCTGAAGTCATCGGCACCAGACCAATCCACCTTCAGCCTTCCCCCCCTGGTGTTATCTGAGTTCTTGAGAATCTTTGCTTTCTCATCCTTCCAATCTTTGCTGACATCTTCAAAGCCTTGGTCCCAGAACAGCTTGTACATTTCTTTAAGTTTCTCCTCTTGTTTTTGCCTCTCTTCTTCGTGGGCCATCCACTCCATGTGTTTCAAGTCATCAGACGATGGCTCATAGATATGCCATATGACGTAATGAGGCAGACCAACCACTGACAAGCCCATACGCTTGCACATCTTTCCAAAAGCCTCTGTTTCAGCGTGCTTCTCAAAGGAAAACGCGGGAAAATGAGCCCCTGATCTGAAAACACGAGCGCGTGACAGGATAGACACTCCTCCAATTCCATCCAGCACCATCTCCACCTCCGGATCGCCGTATGGATCTCTCAGATAAGCCAGGTGCGGCCTCCAGGTTGCATATTCGACATAGCCTTCAACAATAACGGCGTCTTCGTCTAGGGTATTAGCAAGTTGTATTCCTCCATCGCTTTCCTGCCATGAATTGAGATCATATGGCTGCTGGTTTCCCAGCCACTCAGGAAGTGGTCTCCACACGTTGGGGACAATCACATCCTTACCATGGTGCATTAAATCCTCCAGGATTGTGGGTGGAATGATCTCCACATCCACGTCTCTCCAGTAGACCCAGGAGTGATAAGGCTTGATAGCCACCGATGACAACCAGTTTCTTGCCCTTGCCATCAGTTTACGACGAGGTCCCTGTGCCTCGAAGCCATGTCTATCAGAGAATCCTTGACCGATGACCTGGCCGAAATCTTTTTCATAAATGTCGATGTCACCGAAGTGCATTTGTTTGCGTGGGTCATCTTGGACCGAATGTAGCTGTTGGGTCAATACGCCCATGGTATCATCTGAGGAATCCGACACCAGAAACGCCAGATCTATTAGTCTGTGTGGATATGTCATGTTTCGTAGATGGTCAAAGAACATGGGCAAATGGCTTGCGGCGTCTCTCAGAGGGACACAGATTAGTACCCTTTCCTCTCTCTGCCAGCCGTCAGGCGAACCGGCAAAGTCTGCCAAATCATAGAACTCGATCTTTTGAGATGGGGTGAACCCTGTTGGCTCATATTTGCGGTAGGTGAAGGAGACGAATGCGAAATAGAGAGACAATGTTGATACTATGCAAACGAATGCAAGCACCAATCGCGTGAAATATTTTTTTATGATGCGGCTGAAAGCCCACCGCTTCTCATCTGAGGATAGCAGAGGCCTGTTGATGGTGTTAGTTGCAAATTCGAACAAAACTGTGCCAGACGCAGCGATGCAAGACCAAAACACACGTCAAGCAAACACTGAAAAGAACGAAACAAAGCAAAAAAAAAAACAAACACAGAACACATATAAGACTCACCTTAGTGTGATATCATCCATACTAATCACTTCAACAACCTGTAATGTGGACATGAATAGGGTTCACCGCAACAGCTTCCAATATCTATGACTAGAAGAAGGCCCTCAATTAGCCAGCAATCAAATTAGTGAACCGGGATGTCTGATACGTTGTCAATATTATGATGCTTCTGCTTTCCCCGTTAGATCTATGCCAAAAATTAAAAAAGAGAAAAAAAACAACGATGTGATGAAATGTCTATATCTATGTGTACAATAAGAGACTTTCCTGTGCTCTCTTTCTAAGCGAGCTCCAGGTTGCACTATAGCGTTTCTCACGGCCTTGTCATGTTGATCCTCAGCATCAGCTGCCTGGCGTTCCAAAAATAATACTCCTCGCTCGGTTACAGCTGTCGCTGTGCCAACCCACACAGAGACGTAATAAAGCCGGGTAATGGCATGAGAACGAATCTCCCCTAGCCTGCAGAGTGGTACATAAGTAGGTAGATAGGTAGATAGGTAAGGCAGGTAGTGTGTGTGTGCAGGGTGGGCACGAGAGAGAGGATGGCAGAAGGCCAGAGAGACACCGACACAGCAGGCGCGTCATTGTTTACCATTGCAAGAGAGCACTGCAGTGCTCTCTATGTAGGACAGGAGTATGAACAACGGCCTATCTGCAGTAGCGTCGAGGAGAACCAGGGGAATCAGGGGCATAAAGGGGAAGGAAATGTGATGGGGAGAAAGAGGGAGAGGGAAGAAGAAGGGTGTTTAGAGAGAGACGTTAGGTGAGGACTAAATCGCAAGTGAGAAATATCTGAAAAAGTGATGACTTGAAAATAAAATAGTATGTCAAACATAATCTTAGAGAGATCTCGCTTATGGTGTCTCTGGGGTTGGCATTTGATAATCTTCATGCACGACAGCATGGCACCATGCCGTTCCCCACTGCTACTGCCGCGCGCGTGATGGGCAAGGACATCCACAGCTAACGATGCTGTGCAGAACGGGGTGCTTTATGAGGTATAGGTGAAGCAGAGCCAAAAAAAAGAGTCGATGTGGCCATTCATAAAAATAGCATCATTTGATATATGATTTGACATTGAAGTAGGTGTTTTCGGCTCGTATTATATATTATGTACGTCAGTTTACACACAATTCTATGATCTAAATAAACAACTCCGATGTAGACACCTTCCTGGAGGAAGACTTGATAGGAGGGGGCACCTTCTTGGGCTTGTTGAGAGCACCCACTGTGTACTCTGGAATGACAATTATCTTCTTAGTGGGCCTTGCCACTATGGGAACCACAGGCTGTTGTTTGTTCTCATACGCGGACAAACGGTCAGATACCTTGAAAATAACAGGCTCCTCTTTCTTCCCAAATGCAGACATGCGGTCAGAAGCCTTAAACACGACAGGCTCCTGTTTATTGACAAATTCTGACATGTCCTGGGAAACTGGGGACGAATATTGAGGGGTAGAAGTCGTCAGTTTGACCTGCTGTCCCTCTACCTTCTTCGGCAATCTTCTCTTGGGTCCCTTGGACCTCGTTTTGGTGACATGGTCCAGCTTCCTCGGTTCGGAATTCAAGTCAACAGTGTTACCTTTTCCAGATATACCTGGCAGTATATCTCGCGACAATGGAACCCTATGCGAAACCGCGCTCGAAAGCGGGAAGGTCTTGGCTTGAGCTGGAGGGTGCATAAAGTTGGGCTGCCTGCCTATAACTGACGCAAGTTCTGTTTGAAATCGGCTGAGTGGAGCACCAAATCCGTCGGATATATCATCACCACTCGATTCATCCATAGTTGAAGACTTGATTTCCTCCCCCCTTTGGGAGATGACAGAAGCCTGCTGCAACCCCCCTGGCAACTGAACGGCTTGTTTCTTAATGGGAACGACAGGTTTTAGCTTGTTGGGCTTCTGCAGAGCCTCATTCGGCGCCGTCCTATCCTGAGGAGACAGAGAGGAGGCCCGAGGAGATGAAGACGGGGACCTCAATGTAATGCGTTCAAGTACACCTCCTGTTTCACCCAGGGGCTTTCTTGCAGGCAGAGTTGGCTTATTGTCTTCACCATCTTTTAAAGAGCCCAATCTTGATGTAATATGACTGTTTTTCTCTGCTGTTTCTTTTGGTTGTTCCGATACTAATGCGTGCAATGACACAGGTTTTTTGGGAACTGAAGGTGCCTTGTTTGAGCTGTAATATTGGCTCTTAGTTTGAGGAGAAAGAACAGAGATGTGACGATGAGTGGGGCTCCTCTGTAAGTTGCTTATACGCTCCTTGGATTTGCCAAAATTGGACACAGCAGGATTGCTATCTGGTCTCTTTGGAAGAGGAGGCTTGCCCAATAATCTTGCTGTTGTGCTCAAATCGGCTGCCCTCTCACCAGCCGACGAATCGACAACGCTGTTTTTGAGAGAAGGCGCTTGGGCCGCAGCAACCGCAGACACAACTGCGATTTTTCCAGGCATAGGTATGTAATTAGCTTTATAAGAGGAGGAAGGGGAATAATGGTTTGGACTTGTTGGTGTGTGCAGCGAAACGGGCTTGATCCTCACTTCTGGGGAACGATGGCTCAAAGTGGGAATCGAGTTCGGCTTCTTGACAAAATTTAGTGATCTGTCACCAGGCTGGTCATCATCCGATTCATCAGTATCTGGATTTGCCTGTGTTGGTGTTGGTTTTTGTGCCACTGTCGGCACGATGCTCTTCCAGGGATCTCTCCGAGCTGGCTTCATCACATCTTCGAGCCTGATTGGTCTTGGCCCTTGCCGTGAACTGTTAGCTCCAGTGGGAATGTCATATGCACTTTTAAGAGTTAGCATAGATAAATCAAGCGGTGGTGCTAATTCCCCAGTAGAGATTTTGTATTCTGGTTCCCTTTTGGCTATGGGACGGATCAATTGAATCTCAACAGGTGCCGCTCCGTCGTCCCGCACGGGAGCAGGTTTAGGTGAAACTGTGCTGTATCTGTTAAGATTTACGGGCTTGGAAGGCACCATTGGACGCAACTTGGCCGAGATTGCTCTTTTCTTTTGCACATCATCTTCTAGCTTTTTCCATCTCAAGTCGTCTTCCTCCTGCCTCTTGGCATCCAGCTCACTCACTCTAGTGAGAAAAGTACCCACATGTTGATCTCTTGGTGAAACTGAGAGAGCCGGGTTCATGGGTGGTTTCAGATTAGACAGTTGGAGAATGATATTGTTCAATTGTATAATTTAGGACTTTTTCTTCCCGTCAAGCCGGGTTCCTACCATTCTCTTCAACCCTCTTCTGTCCTCTCCTGGTAGATCCTCATCCTCTCTGCAGCATTGTTACCGCATTCGACAGCTGCTGCTAAATCACCTGTCTGCCTGCACGCTGGATTGTGTTGGCGGACAGCCATAGACTAAGGGTGATGTTCACACGACCAACGCTCTCCCTAGCAGAGGGGGAAGAGCAGCTGCATAAGAGACGATAATCCAGCGATAAGCAGACGCTTCAGCCGCATCAGTTGCGGCTTGATATCAAAGAGATGGGATCGTTATGCATGAGGCAATTTATCGACCACTTTGCCATATACGCAACAGGATCCGCCTCAATTGGTAAGCGACTGCAAGGACTCCTTTTCAGCATTGGATCCAGGAATAAGTGTATATGTACTAACTTCAGAACACCATGTGGTTAGTCTTTCACTAACAATCAATAAAAAAGTAGCTATGTGTTTATTTCCAAAAGTAACCAGTATCGTGAAAGTGTGGGGTAGAGGAGGAGAGCAACGACAAAAGCAGCCCTTAATGAACCAAAGACAACCTCGGGGAGAGGGCAATTCTCCTTTGTCGTCAAGATAAAGCAGTAGTAGTTACCGACTACAGCTTATATCTTTGTTTCTTTCTAGCTAGTTTCCAGACCACAGCTAGAAGTAGAGCAAGGCGTAGCCACTGTGGGCTCTTGAATGCACAGAAAGGAACTCAACTCAATCGACAATATGTGTAAAAAAAATGTAGAACCATAAACGAATAGAGAAACCACCAATATGAACCGAGACCTGACAAAACGAGATGAAACAAAATTCCTGAGAAAACAGGGCAAAAAACAAACAAACCCAAAAGCAAAACATAATGAGACGCACACTGGAAAGTACGTCAGATGTTGCATGGAGCAACATATAGATATCTTCGGGTATCGTCATGGAGAAGATACCAGCCATATATACACATATATTGTCAGCGAACTGCGCGAATATTGTTGATTTCAAGGATGAATTTGCCTTCCTTGAATTGCTGCGACTTGTCGGCACTTGTGAGGTATTCCCACCCGAGAAGGCTGTTACACTGATGGCACATTATATCGCACACGGCATATATTCCAGTTGTCATCTGTCGTGTTTCAGGACGACCTCTTACAATGTTCACACTGGACGATGTTAGTGAGCAAAGTTTAGAAAATATATAGGGCTTCTGTTCCTGAACCCTTTCAACTTACACATTGTTGACGAGATATGCATCCCCTGTTTTCCCGTGATACCTGTCACTGATAATCAAGTTTGAAACTGAGAGATGGGTCAGACAATTACGGCACCCGTAGGTTACTACCTTTCCATCATCGCTATATCTGTGAGAGTAATGGTAATGGTCATGATGGGAGAGCCCCAGTTCTGGCTTCTTGGTGAGGTTGTTGGTGTCAAAGTAAGTTGAGTAACGGAGGCCCATCTTTGGAACAATGGGAATTGCTTGGTGGGTGTACGAGTAGTGCTCTAGATGAGGGGATATCCAGCACCCTGCCCGCTCAAATAGAAGCCAATTCCAATAAGGATACCAACTCCGTGTCTTTGGAAGTGGCAAGGGTGTACCTTTTATATCTCTCTGCAGTTGTTTCTCTGTTTGAAACGGGTTACATGGCAAGGGAAGCAGAGCCTCTGTGCGGAACCGCCTACATTTATCTATGGCTCTGCACCTTCCAGCGGTGGGTAAATTACTCGCATATCAAACGCAAGCAGTGCGCAATGCCCACGCAGCGGGCAGAAAAGGACGTATGGAGTCAGTGGTGCGCATACGAATGCAGTACGTCGGTAGGGGGGTTCTTCCCGTCTCGCTTCCTGCGGTACCCATTCCACCCGGTCTGTCTGCTCCCACACGCATGCTGGACCTCTCCAGCTCCCCTCATTACACTGGAACATATCGGCAGCAGTTCTAGTAGAGAGACAGCATAGCATACCGGCTGGCCATGCTACATAACTCGGCAACCAGTACCCAGTCCCACTTTGCAGCAACGGCACTTTGAACCATATCTGCCATCTGGTGGCCTGTTCTCTGGTGCCCAATTCTCTGGTGCTTAATTCTTTGTTCCTCGGCTCTGTGTTGCTCGCTCTATCAAGCTTACAGATTGCATATCATACATAATTCAGAGCGAAGGCAAGCGTAAGAACGAAAGCATAGGCAGGACACACAGATGATGGGTGCATAGTATATAATCCGGCGTACATACTCACCCACACATACAGCCCAGGCCTACATGTACGTCAGTAGCAGAGAGAGAGATAGCGATTTAGAGTGATAGTGATGGGAAGATACAGAGAGGCTGATAACCTAGGCGTGTCTCTGGGGTACTTGAGTGAGACTTGCAATAGGGTATATGATAATAGGAAAATTGTATTGTCAATTGACTAAAATTAATAACTATTCTCCGGTTTGGATCTATTCATGTTCACGTTATAAACTGTTCTAGGATATGTTGCTCTGATCATAGTATATGCCATTGTATGCTAATTCCTAGTGTGTTTGATTAGATCCTCGATCAAATGGAGTATATCAAAGTTGCAAAGGTATGTTGGGCAAACTATATATACAGAAAACAAAAGCCTTCTTTTGCATCTATTAACGTTCATGTTTCCAGGTGCCCAATGTCACCCTCCACAAACGTGGGCAGTCGGTGCAGGGCACTCTCCATTTGACAACTCACCATCTTATTTTCACACTGCCACCTCCTCCGCCTGGCAAGCCATCACGTGGATCCAGAGAGCTGTGGCTATGTTATCCCATGATCGAGAAGGTGGAGTTTAAACTTGGCACTTCATTGCTCTACCTGGAGGGAGCAATTAGTTCCAGTGGAGCGAGGGCAACCCCAACGGAGAGCAATACCACCACAACCAATGGTGAACAGAATTCCATTTCATCCCTGTCATTCGACAAGATGTATGATCTACAGACAGTAGCTATGTGTAAAGGAGCCAACTTGCGCATAAAATGCAGGGATTTTACGTTCCTGGCATTTGATTTCCCAGACCCCAAGAAGTGTAATGATGTATTTGAGAGCGTGATGAAGCTCACTTGTTTGGACTCCGTGGATAAAGTATACGCATTCATATACACTCCTGTGAAAATTGAGCTACCTTTCAATGGGTGGAAGCTATATGATGTAAAAAGAGAATTTGAAAGACAGGGGTTATCTCTGGATGATTTATCATCGCAAACTCAAGCCGACCACTCCATGTCCCCTGAAACACATAGCACATCAAAAAACCACTGGAGGCTCTCCAAGCTGAACCAAAACTATCGACTGTGCCAGTCTTACCCTGACAGTCTGGTAGTTCCATCCACGATATCTGATAGTGTTCTTGCCTATGCCGCCAGGTACAGATCAAAGCACAGAGTCCCCGCACTCACGTACTATCACAAACAAAATGGGTGTGCCATTGTGAGGTGTTCCCAGCCTCTGGTTGGGTTGAAACAGACGAGATCGTTTCAGGATGAGAGACTGCTCACTGAAGTGTTTAGGACAAATGATGGTCAAGGCGGAGCTAACAGGAATAAGAAAAATCTCATCGTTGATGCCCGTCCTCTCGCAAATGCCATTGGACAAACAGCACTTGGTGCAGGTACAGAAAATATGGATAACTATGATGGATGCAAAAAGATATTCTTGAACATAGACAACATCCACGTGATGAGGGAAAGTCTGGGCAAAATCAGCGAAGCGCTGAAAAATGGTGACATCACTTCGCTGCCACCGTCCAAGGAGCTGTTACACAAAAGTGGGTGGCTGAAACATATCTCCAACATGTTGATGGGGGTTGATATATTGGTGAAATCCATACATTTGAACAACAGTCATCTCATAGTGCACTGTTCCGATGGGTGGGATAGAACATCTCAGGTGTGTTCTCTGGTGGAGTTATGCTTGGACCCATACTATAGAACCATGGAGGGGTTTGCTGTTTTGATTGAGAAGGATTGGCTTTCTTTCGGACACCGTTTCAATGAGAGATCTGGTCATCTACAGAGTGAGACCAAGTTTGTGAATAACTCTGACTTTTCCTCAACCAATCAGGCACAGCAGGCACTGAAATCAGTGTCCAATCACTTCAAGCACAAAAAGCACGTGAAATACACTTCTCCGGTGTTCCACCAATTCCTCGACTGTATTTATCAGCTGATGAGGCAGAACCCGCGTGCTTTCGAGTTCAACGAAAGGTTTCTGAGGCGACTGGTATACCATCTATACTCTTGCCAATATGGCACCTTCCTCTACGACTCCGAATATGAGAGAAAGATCAATAAGGTCTCAGAGCGAACCAGATCTGTTTGGGACTATTTCCTTGCCAGAAAGGCAGAGTTTGTTAACCGAGACTATCTTCTAACGGATGAGGTGTTATATCCGAACATCAGCAATGTCAAGTGGTGGTTTCAACTATTTGGAAGGCAAGACAAAGAGATGAATGACGACCTCGACGCCATCCAGGCGAGCACTAAAGCACAGATGGAACAGATGGCGCAGGACGCAACTCAGAACGATATTGAGAAGGGTCTCCAGGCGCAAACAGAATTGAATGCGCTACACAGTGGCAATACTAACACATTCAATCTGGGTAACATGTCCTCATCTTCAACACTCTCTCCTTCAGCCCTCTATCCGTTGGATGACTCTCAGGTCTCAGCTTTCATGTCGGCTATCACAACTAATCTCAGTGGTTTTGTGGCCACGATGAAAAACTACGCGGATATCGGTGAGGATTACAACGCAGACGACGACGGTGAGACAATTGTTGAGGGGAATCAAAGCATGGTTTTGGATGGCTCTAAGAGCCAGATTGATTTTTATAGGCGTCATGCAGATCTTGATCTAAGTGAGGAAGAGGAGGGGGAGGATGTAGATGCAAAGGGGTATTTGGGAGAAACTGAAGTATCGAATGGCGGTAAAGATAGCAAGCCAGAGTCTGGTGTGGACTTACCACGACCAGATCAGCACAATGTTGATTCAAACGAACGGGAGATTAATGTTTCGACACACCCTCTAGCACTTAATGCTTCCCCACAACCCGGCAATTCATCGCTACGAAGCTTCTATGAATCAGCTGTGAGCAATGGTGATAAAGAAATTGAGATGAGTGACGGACTTGGAATGTCAACTCTTTCCTTGGACGAAAGCAAGAGAAAGTGAAAAGAAGGATTCAGGAATATGTAGATATCGTGTACGTACTATCTAGATAAAACATCACATACCACTGAATAATTTCTGTATAAAAAAATAGTAGAACAAATCTAGCACATAGGGGCCCTTCTCTAAACTTGTTCGGCTGACTGTTACAGCTTTGCAACTTCTCCCGTCCATGTGACCCCACACCAAGAAGCGATATCGATGGCCAAATCTCTAACACTTCTAATTTCTTCAAGTGAACACCCGTTGTTCAGAGCACCTTTCAAATGCCCTTTTAGCTGCGGATTAACATCGAGCGGGATAAGACATGCGATCACAACGAGACTGGTCTCTGGTGCGGTCAACACTCCGACGTAACTCAGCAATGGAGAATAGACATTGTTGAGGGCGTACACCAAAAGATCAGGGTACGCTGAACTCATTTGTAATTTCACCCTATTAGAGATCTTACCGTACACAATATCCCAGAAATCAGTGCCCTGTTTATTGTGTGCGGCCAGGGTCTCTGCGTCATACGGCTCCTTTCTATTGGTAGTCGATTGTTGGAGCGACCGTGGGGTAGTGTCTTTGAGTACCATCAATGCATTGATGGCCCTGGGAAGACCATTGAGGGCAGCACTCTTCAGTAAAGCCTCTCGTATCTTGGATGTGACAATGTACTGTTGAGAGCGTAAGGCTGGATTGATGTCATCGGCCTGTTGCAAGCCTTCGCTTACTTGATTGGCCATTGATATAGCCGCTTCTGCTGTTTCTATACTGTGCCCCTGGTTTTCCGTTTGGACTTTAAGAGCATAGTGGTATAGGCTCGGGATCTCTTGAGGGCGGTTGCAAACAGAAAGTGTGGCCGCCGCGACAAAATACCAGCAATTGGCCAGCTTTGGGGATGTGGAGAGTCGCACAAGCCTAGATGGCGTAAGCACAGTCATTGGTATAGTTCGAACTTTTTTCTTGGAGGGAAAAAACGCCTCTCTTTGCTGGAGCCTTTCGATCTATAATAGAGGTGATCCCTGAATCCCATTCTTGATATATCCCGCCATTTTCCTACAAATAGTCTGCGTGGCCCGCTGCAAACGGCTTACGGCTAATGTTTGCATCAGCATGAATGGCTGTGATCATGCAGGAGCGCCTAACTTTTCCCGGGGAAACAACCCCTCTCTACACTCAATCATCTACCGTAACCGAGGTGAGGGTAGTAGGCCCGAGGATGAAGTAAGGCACTGCATACGTATATAGGGAAACCAAATCAATAGACTGACCATTTATTCAGAACTGTGCATTGATAATGATTTTTAAATGTTGAGGATACGGGTTATATTCTTACGGTCATTATGACCTATGCGTGGTGTGTGCCGCCTACCTTCTGTTGGCTGCAACCTTGTGGCGCCGCTGCCGGTGCGGCTCATTTGAGGTTCACCTTCAAACACAACACTATACTTTGGCGATTCTTGCACCGTTGGGATTTCCGAGGATGTGCTAAACGAGGGCCTCCAAAACCCGGTGATAAACATTAAGAAATCTACATTTCTCAAGTGCCGTTCGACAAATCTTGAGCAAGATAAGGAGAGGAAGTCCTGCAATGCTTCCCCGGAGCCTCGCCTAAGTCCATCCCTAATTGCAATATGTGTCCGGATAGAGTTGAGCATCTCCCTTTGCCTCTCAGGGCTTTCTTCGTAGAGAAATGTATAAAGCGAGATTCCTTGTCCCTTTTCTACCACCTCTATATTATCAAACACACCTCTTTCTGCAAAGAACCGCCCCTGCGCTCTTTCAGTCTCCTTGTAAGTGGGCAAGACGTCGTCGGTGATGTGAGAAATAAAGATCGACTCATAGCAGGGCGGACTGGATTCTATCTCTCCAAGCATATCATTGCAAACCTTCTCATAGTTAGAGCTTTGGCCCGCTGGTAATAATTCATTACTCTGATCTGTTTTGGGAACAGCTCCCAGAGCCATTATGTTTCCTGACAACAGAAACTTGGAGACGTCAAATGCAAATGCGAAACCTGCCAACACGCTAGCAATTTTCTTTAAAAGAGAAAGTGAAGTAGAATGAAGTGTCAGATTGACGACTGAATTATTACGCGTCATACTTTCAGGAAGCTTGGTATCCCACATAATAAAACGGTCATCGAGACCAAATTCCATCTTACAACAGGATCTGGATTTAACACCACGGTGAACAATTTCATCATCTGCACCGACATTCCCGTCCTTGTTTAATATTATTCTACAGCTCAATGCCGAGGTTAAGGGAAGTTTCAGGAATTCCATTGCCGGGGAGCATCTAGCACCAGAACTTTGTGTCAGAGCATGTTTGCTTCGTGGGCTGTTTGCGATTATTATCCGCAGGCTAGTGAGATATACAATCAAATGTGAGTCCGGAGAAGGGTGATATGTCCTTGATGTCCTTTGGGGGTAAATCTTGGATGGAATTTTGCGTCCATCGATATTCGTTCTTATCTTTCCTGCTGCCTCACTGCTGTTCTCCATACCCACTGTGACTCCAACAGCGTCTACCAACAGAGCGTGTAGGAGAAGCTCATTGGGTTGAAGTATTGGTCTTGTCATAAACTTTCTCAAGAACTTCGCTCAAACTTATCATTGAATCTTGTAGTTGTCGAGTCTGCACTGGGGCCCAGCACAGTTATATAGCAACACCTGTGACATGCAACGAGCATCTACCGTGCATAAAGGAGATTCCTCCTGCCTTTCTCTCAAGTAACAGTAATAAGCATTCATGATGCGAACGACGTCAGAAATCCAGAAAAACAGGCATTCTACACGCTACAAATCAGCCTTTCTTCTTTGCCTGTCCAATGACGTTCGTTGATCCCCA
The DNA here is from genome assembly GCA_030567595.1 of Kuraishia piskuri. Taxonomy (NCBI): domain Eukaryota; kingdom Fungi; phylum Ascomycota; class Pichiomycetes; order Pichiales; family Pichiaceae; genus Kuraishia; species Kuraishia piskuri. Next base: position 42,957 of record JAJLSM010000041.1, read on the forward strand.
CCATTTTTTGGCTTGCATATGTGAGATAGACGTTTCAGAGTTGATGTATCATGCATGATCTGCATGCCATATCGTTACCAGCGTCTGAGATCTCATCGGGATAGGCACCAGTGGACAGCTGCCCGATAACTCATGAGAAAGCATCTTTTCAAAGCCGCGACTCATTGCGACATAGTAGCACTCCATGGAGAATATCAGTCTCTGTAACCAATAACAACCGAAGCAACGATAGCAACACAAGAAATATGTGATTATAGGAGATTGACATGTGTTATGGAAAAAAGATAGCTCATTCTCATTGCTGTTAATATAGTGCTCTCAGTCAGTTTCCGTAGACATGGCCATAACATTTTTTCATTGAATACAAAATACATGGCAAACAATTGATTTTATGCATAGAAAAATAAAGTGTAAAGAAGGATAAATATACAGTGGACAAAAGGCCCTTGGATATAGAACGAGAGCTGACTACAGCACACTACATCTCTTGCTCTTCTTCTTGCTCTTGCTCTTGCTCTTAGCCTTGACCTTACCCATGAGGGAAGCTCTTGCAGCCTCCTCAAAAACCTCTCTGACGCCTTGGTTGTACTTGGAGGAACATTCCATGTACTTGAGAGCGCCGATCTGGTCGGCGATTTCCTGACCATGGGACGAAGACACTGGCTGCTGGCCAATTGCGGACAAGCTCTGCACGACATTGGAGTCATTTCTGAGGTCGGCCTTACATCCGACAAGAATAATTGGCACACCCTGACAGAAGTGTAACACCTCAGCGATCCACTTCTCCTCAACGTTGTCAAGGGTATCTGGTGAGTCAACAGAGAAACATATGAGGATAACGTTGGTATCTGGATAAGAGAGTGGTCTGAGTCTGTCAAAGTCTTCTTGACCAGCAGTATCCCAAAGAGCAAGCTCAACTACTCTTCCATCAACCTCAACCTTGGCGGCGTAGTTCTCAAAAACAGTGGGCACATGGATCTCGGGAAAAGTTCCTTTGGAGTAGACGATCAGCAGACATGTCTTACCACAGGCACCATCACCAACAATGACAAGCTTTCTTCTAATACTGTTTGGAGCCGACATTCTCGAACTGTATACAACAAACGGCTATTTTGGTAACAAACGAACGGCTGGCTGCACGCTTGAAAATAATGCACACAACAGAAATATAAAAACCCGGTGGAATGATGAAAAAGAGAGACGAACACACACTAGCAGTCTGCAAGCTTGCTCAAATGTTCAATGATTGGGAGGAGCAATGCAAGAACCTGTAATCTCTATTGAATATCGCCGCAGCGAATGTGGTGGGATCAAGTTGTCTTTTCGTTGCCAGGATCGGAGAGAGAGAGCGACAGCCTGAGACAGAGAGTGGTGTTTTGGTTGCCAACAGCCTGTCAACCTCCGGCCTGGCTAACTGCCTGCATTGCAGGCCGAAGGAGGGTCGTGGGTGCAGGGAAACCGAGAGGGTAACGGAATTCTTCGGAACCCGGCAAAGTTCAGGTGGGCTGTGCTTAACCCCGACGGCTGAGCTGTTATAGTAAATTTATTTATAGAAGGCATTTTTATTGTGTTTTTTTTTGGAGGCAATATTTGGCTAGAAACCCTTGCATAGGTTGCTCCACAACGATGGGGTTGACTTCTTGGCATCAGCGGCCAACTAACTGTTTTCATCCAATATTCAACATGGATACACAATCCTTAACCTGGGCCCCAATTGAAGCATAAGTGTAGCCAGATGGAGGCAGCTTTGCTGTAGTAGGAGAATAAGCCAGGCAAGACATATCCTGTATGCAGTGGTTTGCTTGTCTCTGTTGCGAACGCTGATATTTTCCATGGCTATTTCATGTGCGACCACTCGATCCGCATACCCAGTAGAGTATGCTCTGTCATCTGGGCTTGGCAAGCCGATTTATCTGTATGATGCAGAAAAAGCGGGCGTTGCACTGCACGTACAAAGCGATCGCTGGACAATAAACAGGTGTGAAGTGGAGAGGTCTAGGCCAGCTCATACATATCGCTTGTGATGAGATTTTATGAAAATCGACCTTGACATCGTACATTATTTTGGAATACGGCATAACCTATGTGTCTGCCCATTGTGGCATGTAATGCCTTTTTTCGTAGTTAGTTATAGCAGTGTGTAGTGTAGTGAATTGTAGTTGTCGATTGGGTCGTAGCTCTGTATCAGCATTATCTCAATCGGCAACAGATTTTACATGGCTCATGAAAACTGCACACGGCTGAACGGATACATTTTGTAGTTTTACACAAATGCCCTATGCTCGAGGTCGTGGATGCTAGAGGGTCTATTAACCGGGGAAGTACATTTTCGCGTATTGAGACTTGAACCTCTTCTATGCGTGAAATCACACTCATATTCAACTCCACTAGATAGATAGAAATAAGCAAAAGTAAAGGAAAAACACAACAAAAAATGAAAGGCACATAAAAAGATTGTAAGGCAAACAAAAGGGTTATAAACGGGTAAAAAGTCAATTCTGCCGAAACTCTAAAGCATTCTAATAAGCCGGAATCGAGAGTGCCCTGATGCATTCCGTTTCGCTATACAACACGGCCCTGACAAGAGCATTGCCATACAACGCATGCGAGAAACAGATCATATTAGACTAAGAGGGCCAGCTAATGCATGAAACAGGATTTCTTAACAATCAAAGGATTATACACCTCTTTTTGCGCTCTCTCTTCTCCTTCGACATGAGTGAGGCTCTGGTGGCCTGCTCAAACACCTCTCTTACACCATGGTTCATCTTGGCAGAGCACTCTAGGTACTTGAGAGCCCCAATCTTGTCAGCAACAGATTGCCCCTCAGCAGTGGAGACAGGCGACTGGGAAATCGAGGCAAGACGCTCAACGGTTCTTGGGTCATTCCTGAGATCAACCTTGCAGCCAACCAGGATGATAGGCACACCCTGGCAAAAGTGCATCACTTCAGAAATCCACTTCTCCTGGACGTTGTCAAGGGTGTCTGGGGCATCAATAGAGAAACAAATGAGGATGACATTGGAGTCTGGGTAAGAGAGGGGTCTCAACCTATCGTAATCTTCCTGACCAGCGGTATCCCATAGGGCAAGCTCTACTCTTCTCCCATCCACCTCGACATCAGCAACGTAGTTCTCAAACACGGTTGGGACGTACACCTCTGGGAAAGTTCCCTTTGAAAACACAATCAAGAGACATGTCTTACCACAGGCACCATCACCCACGATGACGAGCTTCCTTCTGATATCAGCGATTGGAGGCATCTGTAGTAAAAAAAAGGGGGAAACGTTAGTATGCTGTTATTCGATACTTATAGCTTTCGCTCCTCAGACATGAACCCACAGGAAAGAGAAAAATTTGCAATGGACCCAAAAGTCCCATATGCGGTGTCTCTCTCTTTGTGTGTATTTGTCGCTTGAGAATCCAACATATACACTGCAACCATAACTCTCATTCTACCACATTACTCACTCTGATATCTTGTTATAACAATATGTATCTGTAGGTAGATATGTGTGACTATATCAAACGATATATATAAAAAAATATCCACAGTGATATATAGTATGCTGGTATTCGTGATAGCTCGATTCCACAACAGAATTCGTCAAGATCCACAAAATGATGATGATGCTATGCGTATCGGTTGTCTCTTGTTTTGATCAATTTGGTGGCTCACTCACTCTCTCTCAGTCCATCCACGTATCTCTCTATCTTTGGTGGCTCCCTCGATTTTTTTGTACGCGCACTTGGTGCGAGGCTTATAATCTGCCATCACGCGCCAGACTACCTGAATCTCCCTTCCACTCCTTCCTACTAGAGCAGTGCACGCTACCACACACCTGCCGTGCCCCATGCGATTGAGCCAGAACACACATATTCGCTGGCAGCGCATGTGGGTCATGTGTATAAGGCCGGAATTTGTGTGCAGTTAGTTACCTGCTTTAGGTGCTGTGTGGGCCTTGTGATTAGCAGCGGAACACGCTTGATCGCTGGTTGCTATGGCTAGGGCGCAGCCGTGGCTCGCAGCGTATGCTACAGGCGAGAAGGTTTATGATTATACCGTAATTGATGGCGGGAGTCACACTAGCCGAACAGTTCGCAAGTCGAGGCTGACCTGGCACCATAAAAATCTGGAAGAGGTGCACTACTCTTTGTGTGGAGACATATGGGCTGTAGAGAGGGAGTTTCGGACTACTAGCAATGAAAGTCGGCTGCTGAGGGCCGAATAGAGCAATGTAGCTGTGATGCCATGGGATGCAACACACCTGCTATATTATGCCTCAAACTACTCATCTACGGCGCTACACTTCGTATATAACAACGTGGGAACAGCCTTGCTACCTATTTGCAATATCATTTTTATGACCCAACTATAAATATATAAATGAGAACGCCAACCCACCATCACATCTTCTCCCACCTAAGCCTGAACCTGATCCTGGTTCTCCGATTGTCCACTGATGGATTGCTTTTTCTGAATAAACTGTGCAAACTTAGAAGCCTCATGGATTCCACACTCAGTCTTATTCTTGCCCTTCCATCTTCCAGACCTCTCATCCTCTCCCTCTTTGATTGGTGCTGTCGAATGCCAGTCTCCAATCGACTTATAACCCAGGTCAAGCAGCTCGTTGTATGGCACATTGTTCTGCTTGATGTAGTCGTAAACTGCCTGGAAGTCCCAAGAGGCCAAAGGATTGATCTTGATGACCTGCGAAACCTCATCTATCTCTATCACAGGGAGCGAACCTCTTGCGCCACCCTGAGACCTCCTCCTTCCGGTGAACACAGCAATCACATCGAGCTCCTGATATGCTCTCTGGCTGGGTTCAACCTTAACCAAATAGTCGTACTGAGCATCATCCGTTTCCCACAAACTATCTCCGTACTTTGCCGCAAACTCCTGTTCGGTGTCACAACCCTCTGGTCTGTAGATGTGCAGAGCCACGTTGTAAGTGGATTTCACACGATCAACCAGCTGAAGAGTCTGAGGGAAATGATGCAGAGTGTCTACGAAAATCAAATCTACAGGATGTTCACCCTCCTTGTGTCCTGCAACCTCCCCCAGCTTGCTCAGCATATCCAGGATGACCAAACCAGTCAAACCAAATGCAGTTGTCTGGTACAAGTTTGGGAAAGTGATGATGGACCACCTCAAAACTTCCTGCGGTGTGAGATAAGAGAGTGTATTGTTGAGGTGTTCCAGCTGAAGCTTGGACATAACCACGCTCGGCCTGCGAGTTGAGGCTGTGGAAGGCATCTTTTGGCTGTGTGTATATGATGGGTTTACCTCCAGATAAGAATTCCTTATTCTTTATGCGGTGCCTAAATATGACCTTTTGCTGGAAAAGACTTCACGCTCTGTTCGGCATGGACTCTACACTTGATTTTACTTTCTAGAAAGATTACTAAAGAGGCTACAATCAATCGCTCCTCACCTTAGGAGCACTTTACAGATCCCTCCAGTCTGAATGGAGGTTTTGATATCCGAGTATGCATGCTAACGTGCCTAAGATTAAGAAAATCCACAGAAAAAGAAAGAGGGTGCATGAAAAACGGTTGTGTAATGTCACGTGATGAGATGGTTCTCATGAGCCTTCACGTGTACCAACAGACAAACTTGGCTCTTGAGATTATACCCCAGATAGACAGGGTAGTGCAGCAATTGGGAACACGAACAGCATGATGCAGAACACACAGAGAGAGGTACGGAGGGACCATCGCGAAGTGTGTTTTCATTTCCCTGAAATAAGCAGGGTGAATTCTCTATGGGAAAAGCTTAACTTCTGTTTCTTTGCATATATACCAAAGATGACAACAGATGCAGCGATAGCTGATCCTTCCAGCAGTCTGGGAGAAGTACAGGAGGAGTTATCCAACCTGATAGAGACGCTTGTGCACTTAGGTGTCCAAGTGCATGATTTCACCGGGGCTGAGGACGCTAAGACGGGGTTGGCTAACAACCTGTAAGTTTATGCTGGGCACAGGCAAGATTACCATATTCACATCACTAACATGATATTGCTCCAGAAATAAAGTGATAGCACAATTGCAATCATTAGCACAGAAGGATGGACTGAGTGAAGTTCCTGTACCGATTGAGGTACTAAACTACATAGAAGACGGAAGGAATCCAGATATATATACAAGAGAATTTGTGGAGGTGGTGCGAAAAGTCAACCAGTTTTTGAATGGAAAGTCAATTGGATTCACAAAATTGAGAAATATTTTAGGAGACAAGATAAAGCAAGAGTTCACAGAGATGGCTGATGCAGTCGATGATATCAAGAGGCAGACCGATTGAGTTGGAACCTGGTGGACGGTGATGGGATGGACTCACTTCTTTTCCGGTCGGAATTTTTAGGTATTTTTATATAGATTCAGTCCTTTGTGTTATTACTTGATATGCTTTCCTATCCATATGCTCTATACTTCCGCTATCCAAAAGTAGTGGAGAAACCCAAATGTACATGCATTAACCCGATGAGGGGAGATGAAAATATTGGAATTTTATTTTTTTGATAAGTGAAAAGTTGATCTTGTTGATCTTGTTGATCATGTAGGTCCCATACCTAATAGAGCAAACTAACTTTCATTGAAATGGGAAAGAAAAGATCAAAGAATTCAGTGACTGCTCTGAGAGCAATGGAAAGTGATGTTCAGCCAATATTGGAATTGAAGCATGAAGATCCTCTGTTTGCTTTAGCAGCACACCCATCTAAGGGCCTAATCGCAATGGGGTCTGCAAGCGGTTATGTGAAGATGCTCTCGTATGATGGAGATGCTTTGCAATCTGTGTTGGAGGAGACACAAAGAGAGAAAAAGAGTTTGGCAGAAGGAGAAAGTTCCAACTCAATTAAGGCCGGGAAGCAATTCAGAAAACTATGGCGTACCGGCAATGTCGGTACCAAGTCATTTGAATCAGATGCCAATGGAGCAGCTGAGATAGTCTGGAAGACGAAAAGACACAAGGATGGAAGCTGCAGATCTATTACATTTGATGCCAGCGGAGAACACATATATTCAGTTGGCATAGACAAGACCATAAAGAAGGCGCTCTCTGAGACAGGACAAGTCACGATGAAGACCCATGCTCTTTCAGAACTGAAATCTGACATCACCAAATTGCTGTGTGCCCCTAACAAAAATATGTTGCTGGCAGGAACCGAGAATGGAAGTATTCACGCATACGATACGAGGACACTCAAGGAAGCATACAAAGTGAGCCAGTTACACGATGATGCGATCAATTCTATAGCGCACATGTCAGCTGTCAGTGACTACCAGTACATTTCCACCGGTTCTACCACATTAACACATTTTGATATTCGTAAGGGAGTTATGACACAGAGTGAGGACCAAGAGGATGAGGTCCTGTGTGCTCAATTTTCTGATCCAACAAACTGTAACACTGCTGTTGCTGGTATGGGGGATGGTATCGTCACCATCTGGAAGCCCCAGAAAAATCACTTTGTGGACCAGATATCCCGTGTGAGGGTTTCCAAAGAAAGTATTGAAGCGTTGATATCTACGTTTGACGAAGAAGGATCTACAGTTTGGACGGGCAGTGCAGACGGCTCAATCAGTAAGGTAAACGTGAAGATGGGCAAGATGATCGAGACCCGTATTCACGGGTTAAATGATGAAGTTGCAATGTTGGACTTGGATCATGAATACAGGTTGATCAGTGCCGGAATGGAGAGAATCAGATTGTGGAGTGGAGTGAGTGCAGAGGATAACAGTGATGCATCCGAAGCCAGCAACAGTGAGGATAGTGATGACAGTTCCGACGATTCAGATGATTGGAGTGATATCCCTGATAATGACAGTGCAGACACCAACAGCGAAGAAGAACGGGAAACCGTTCCTGATGGTGGTGAATCTGATGGTGATGAATCTGATGGTGATGAATCTGATAGTGATGAATCTGATGGCGATCATTCTGCTGCCTCAGAAACAGACGATGAGAATGATGATAGATTTCAACTGATGGCACAGAGAGCAAAGGAAAGGTTGCAACAGCGCAAGGAGTCACTTGTTGATCAGTCCAAGGATCAGCCATCCGAACAGGGCCACACCAAGTCGAAGAACGAGCATAAGCATGTTACCTCAGACTCAAACGAGAATGACGATAACGAAGAAGAGAAATCTGTCCCCAACAAGAAGCAAAAGAAGCAAAAGTTAAGCGAGAAACAACTAAAGAATATGCGCTCCCATGAGCATGGAATCAGGAGATTTGATGATCTCTAATTAACGGACGGAGTCTCTTGTTGTTGCGAAGACAGAAGTGGCAGTTGTATTGACTGCCTTTATTCATGGTCGCCCAACACAATCTGATCGCATGGTTATGAAACTGAGTTGCCATTAGGCTTTACTGGGTGAGGATTATGCCAATAATTGACTGTTGTGTTACCCTACAAATCAGATTCAAACGAGCTATTGTTTTGCGAATGTTCACTCTTGTCCGCTCTTAACTACATGAGAGGGAGTTTATTCCGGTGCTCCGCATCAGACTTGCCATGGTGTTGGGCATCAGGTGAATGCCCACATTTCCTCGCAGTTTCTAAATATGGCTGTAATATATAAGGGGGTGGTATATCCCTGTCTCTCAGGACACTTGATATATACTATTCTTATGTACGGAAACTGCTATAGGCAATCGCAGCATATAATCCTCCCCAGGTGATCTCCGTTACATATATTATATTTTCAAGCCGAATATATCAACTATCAACTATATTAGTTATGCTCGTTGTCAAGAAAGAGCTTGCCGCTCTCACAGGCTCCACACAATCTCCCTGCTCCTGGTGTACAGACCCTTGTGACTGTACTTGCTGTGCTGGTTGTGGATGTTGCTCTTCAGGGAAAAACTGATCCTGAAACAGAGAACTGTGCAATCTAAGATCTGTCTACCTACTGTACTGGGGCAGAACGTGTATCTTTGATGCTATGAACAATGCAACTTATATGGCTTATTTATTTTCATTGGTCTTGAATCAATCTGCAATCATCTAGCCGCGCGCGAGTGATGATTTGTGATGTTCAACAATTGTACCTATCGTTCTTTCCATCTATACATTACAGACATATATAAATATATACATACATACATATTCAAGAAAAAAAAACACACGTAAGTAGCGATTTTATATAATATTCATAAGTACCATTTCACATGTTGTTCTGTATTGTGTTTGGGGTATATACTTATTTGCCCTTTTTGTTCGCAACACTGCGTGCGGCACCACTTGAAAGCCAGTGGGATGCTGTTGAGATCTGGCACTGTGCTTAGCTTAGGGTAGTAGGCGATATGTGCATACGTAAAGCATCAGCAGATAGTGCAGCCCCTTGCATACATATTAAACACACACGGTCATGCACCCCTTCATCAGGAGTACAGCAGCAAAGGACGGGGAATTCCATCGAATAGGCGTAAGCGACACGGGGAGCAAACACCGCAGCCATTGTGGCCTTTGTATAAAAGAATACGCCACACCAGATGAAATGGCATATTAAATCTATAGATGTGAAGTTTGAAGCCTAGTAACAGCGATAAACTGTACCACTAAACTTGCGTGTACCCATACACACACCCGCACACATACACACACATATTTATTTATTTATCTATCAAAGATGTCTTCTAAGACCTTGTTCGACTACAGCGAGCCTACCGGTTCCGGATGCTCTTGTGGAGAGTCTTGCTCTTGTGGTTCCACCTGCACATGTGCGGGTTGCACATCGACGAAGAAATAAATGGTTAATTTTGCAATGGTATTGTACCAGTTGGCTGAAGCTGTGAAGAAGAGTGGAATGTTACAATGTGAGTAACAATCCTGCTTCTTTCCTTTGCCGAGAGATGACACCAATCGGCTATTCAACTTTGCTCATATAGCACAAGTCAGCTTATTTTTTAATTGAATTTATTGCTGTTTTTAATTTCACACCTCGCTATTCGATCGTATCATTGTCTTGTGCGTAGTCTACGGTTAGTACTCTGAGAAATGATAAGCCATCTATAAAGGATGTTAGCAAGCGCTCTTTCGCTCGAGAGTCCCAAGTATTATAGCACTCCTGATGGGCTAGCCGATGAAGCGATGATCGTTATTCAAGACCACCCGCAATCTCTATCCTAACTGAATTGTGTTCATTGATTTTTGGGGAAGGCGAAAAGTGGTCAAGTATTTCCTACTGCTTCTTCTCGGGTGTACAAGAGCCATGCCTCATCATCACGAACATGTATCCAAATGTGATCTCTAGAATTCTTTATTGAGTTCACAAGAGAAGTTCTAAGTGTTAACATAGTCTATCCAATTTTTGGAATAGGAAGGATAGAAAAGTCGATAACTATGTAAAACTAACTAATGCCCTCTCTCCAAATCTGCGCAGTCGTACGGCAACCATTTATGCATGTACTGGGTTTTAGCTCAGACCAGTTATGCACCTCATTTCAACCAGCAGCATGCTAGCAAAGGATATTGTTCAATAAGGGATTAGCTTTCAGAATATACAATTTTGTTTTCAACAAATTTTTAGTGTTGATATCAATGCCAACATACATGGATAATATTTAAAGAGAAGAGTTTCTTGAATTGGAACTCGTGAAGCTATGGTTTCCAGCCTCCCCGTTTCCGTCAGCATGAGCCGCACCAGACGCATATCTGCGTGTGCCATATTATGCGCATGAAAAAGAGCTGGAAAGCAGACGCTGAGCGTCCGTTCTAAATGCATTTCGCTGCAGATATAGAGTGCCAAGGATAGGAAAGGAACCTAGAACCCTCTCCTAAATACAATTCAGTCCTCAAAAGCATTCAGATTTGATACGGATAAGGAGCAACTAGTATTCAAGAGAGACTATACTTGATGTCCTCAAAAAGGGCGTACAAATTGCGACAAGCAGAAGAGGTAATAGCGGAACATAATGACGGGAGTGAGCATAGCATTGCTACCAGGCGAAAGGACTCCACAACAAATGAGATGTTGATCAGCTTTCATTACAGCAGTCCCGATAGAAAAGACGGTTTGCACAATAATAGCTCGAAGAAAAGAGGTGTACGATCTTACAGGAGATATAACAGTGACCAGGAAGAGGAGAATATACCTTCTTCCCCATTAGGTGTTCTTTCTTTAAGGAGGAATAAACACTCAGATTTCAACACATACGATACAGAGAGTCAGAAAATCTTGCATCTTAAGTACTCTACAAGCTCAGCAAAGAAGAACAAACGGAGACACGTGCCGCCGTATAGCGATGAGGAAGCAACACAACCCCAAGATTCATCGCCTTTGCGGACGTCGAGGATCATGAAAGCGCAGGATGCAGCCGTCCATGAATATTTAGATGATGGGCTTTTCTCGGCAAGGTATTCTGCTGATAGTCTTGAACATCCTACAAGGAAGTTAAAGGACATGCGAGAGTATGCTTTGAGGTCAAAACTCGCTACTCGGGGCAGCTCGAAGAGAGCTCCGAGATCGACAGATACGCGAGGCATGGTAACTCAAGCAGAGAAGCAATGGATGAAATCCACCAGCTCGTTAGCGGAATACATGCAAGCATACCATGATTTGTGGAGAGCCCTAGAAAGCAGGAAGAAGGAACTCATGAAGCTGAAGCGGAGTTCCTGATATCGCACAGACCAGTAACAACCCCATAAAATTTGAACGTCGTACACAGTGTTGTTCAGTACAGAACTGTAAGACTGACTGCTGGAAGAAACATGTCCTGTTTGCATTCAGAAGCTGACTGCCCGTCTTTGATCGAGAGTTCCGTCGTCGCTACGGCTTTTGCGCACAAACACGAAGGGGATATATATATCCTCATTCCACGAATAAGGAGGTGCCAGGGACATAACGATACCGGTACTTGATTTTATGTTACATTTATATAGCAGTTAATCTTAAGTTTTTGATTCAAGCTTACACTGACAACATTTGACATTTCGATAAAAGCATTTGCCAAAAGAGTCACGTCGATACCCAAAGCCTGTAGCCTTAAGCACCCTGACGCATCCACGATATGCGCCTTGCCTGCTACGTTTGCCTCGCGCGCATAAACCGTTACCCTCCTGTGTATGGCAGCGTAGGCAGCAGGAGCACGGTGATGGAGCTTAAGGCTCTATGTCTGCGATAGAACAGACAGGGACATAGAGACAGCATAAATGAGGGTGCGGTATTTCAACAATTGAGCCTCAAATGCAACGTGATTGATTTTAACCCGTACATATATATCCAAAGATGAAGCCAATTGTTTCCGTAAGTTGTTTTCAGTTGAGATTGAGATGGCAGTTTGCCTGGGCATGTGCCTTCGTCCCTCCGAGGGTACCTAAAAGATAGCAGATCAGATTGGTATTCTCTCTGAGGTCAGCTCCTTGTGTTGATGCCCATGAGGAGTCATGAGCAAGCCAGACATGTGAATCTCACCACACCGTATCCTTGGTTTTTTTTGCTATTTCTCTAGAGGATGTAGCCATGGACCCTTGACTAACGCATGCATGCTAGCCCGCAAAGGCATGGTTTTGCACCGTGATATCATCCTTCGGTGTGGTGATCCTCGCGGTGATAGGAGCCCTATTTTATAACAACCACGAGACTATGATGGGATCCATAAATGACCCCACCGATGGCAAAGCGTAAGTACACACATTTTTCAAAGAAGTCGTTTCATCAGACTCTAATATCACATCCATCTTCAGCGTCGCCCAGACAATATTTGGTGCTGCTTTCCTCTACCTATTGTTCCTTATTTTCTGCGGTTTCCAGGTGTGGCTAATTCAAAGGCAGTCTGCTATTCAGTTGTAAGGTATGTCTGTGATATTAGGGAAAGAGCGTTATGCCAGTAACGTAGCATGATGGGTTTGTTTGGTAGTTTGTTTTGGTTCTTTTTTTCTTGCATTAATTCTTCTGATCCAAATAGAAAGCAAAAAAGTATTACAATTTAGCCTATTGCGATAGATTAGGTCACATCTTTTAAAATCCATTTTCTACTAGGGACCATCTTTAAGTTATATGTGCGGTCAATCATGTTTGGAGACTAAAACATGGTATATCTATATTTTTGGCGAAAATTGCCCGTACTCATAAAAACAACCATCGCCGCCAAAAGTGCCTACGATCCCGGTTGGCATCCAACCCTCATTGTTTATGGGGGATGCCGCAGACACACTCGCTTTGTCACTTTTCCCGATGTTAAAACCTCTCACCATCAACTCACCTTCTCTAGCCTCGGCCAGATATGTACCGAAATCGGCTAGCTTCATTTCAATGCAATTGGCTGAGACACCACGACGCCTGTAGGGGACCATAACAGACCCACTACTCACGGTTTCATCACCTTCAACTACGCGATAATCATATAAATTGGTCTTTGTGATCGCACCCACAGCTGCGTGCAAAAGTCGCTCTTGGACAAACCGAGTACCCAAGCGAGCTTGAAGAACATTGAACTGCAAAGAGGTCAAGCTGACTGACTTGGGCGCCATTGTAGTCAAGGAATACACCAGTCTCAAATTGTGAATACCCGAATGCTCCGCCATAGTGTTATATATACCACTGGAGAAAAGAGAGCCAGACAAGTTCAACAGAAACGCCTCAATTGGGGAACTATGAGGTACACCATCGAGGATATGTCCGAGTGATCCCTCCGTAGTAGAAACAATAGAAGGAGCCACCTGGGTTAGTAAGTCCAGCGATATAGCCTGAGTGTCAGCGATGTTGATTTCCGCACAACCCCCGACAAATGCCGAAAGAAGCTTTACAAGAAAGTCCAATGTTAACATTGAAACTTGCTCACCCGGATGCTCCTTCTCAGGTGAACTTGGAACACCCAATAACAGCCGGTCATCAGGCCCCCATGTCTCTTTCGAGGGGAGAGACTGCAGCTGAGCCGAAACAGCTGATACAAAGTTCCTTTGGAAATATGTATAATTCCGCCCGTTGATAAAATTGACAAGAGGAACACATTTGTCATGCTCAATTGAGTAAGAGTAAAAATAGTCCGATTGGTTGCCCGTTGTTCCATCGAAGATATCCTCATCCAAAAAGTCAGAGAATGACTGCACGCGACCAAAGTACCAACCCGTAGTGAGATCCTCGTCGTATTCGTTGTCCAATACTATCACATTCTTGAACAATTCCAACTCAAGAAACTTGATCAGATTATTCCCCATTATGAAGATAGTGCTTAGGTTCTCTGGGAGCTCGACATCTCCATCAGGAATGGTGGTGAAAAGGTGGAGAGTTATGTTGGAGTTCATGAAGAAACATGCAAGAGCAACGATCAGTGCACTTGGATAACTGAAAGGCGCGTAAAGACCAACGACGAGTCTCTTGTCGTTGGTTGGTGCCGTTCCACCCTTATCAGCGATAGCAAGCAATGCGCTCTCCAATTTGTGTAACAAATGGTTCAGTTGCGTCAACTCCAAATTGAGAATGCTCTTACCTTCGGATGTCCATGATATGGAACCTTTCTTAGAAGAAATATGAGAATCCAATGCAATCTTCCAACAATCCTTCAAGTTGCCACCTCTGAGATGGAACCCGTTGCTGATCTGAAGGCCAGATACCAACGGCAAACCATGGGGAACATCGACTGACCTGTAGATAGCAGATTCACCCTGTTTTCTAGTAGATGACACACTAGATTGGTTCGCGAGCGCCAACACGTCTACATCGGCCAAAATCTTGTGTACTTCGGGTACAGCAAAGTATACAACCACCGCGAAACCTAAAAGTGCAGTCAGCAGTAGTTGAATCATGGCTCTTGCTGAAAGAACCAAATTCAAGGTTCTGTGAAGTACGACGCACCTAAGAAATTAGGAGATAAAATGAGCCTCGTGTTAAGGTATCGTTGTATATACAATATTCAATCTAAAATAGTGGGGCAGTGTTCTTATCTGTACTGATGTATGCAGGGTAGACGTTGTTGTGAATCTCTTGCATTAGTGCATGGCATGCAATCACACTTCTATGAATCCCAATTGTCTCTCTCCCCAGATGGAACAACTCTGAGAAGCTCTGAGTACAGTGAGGTGAGCAGAAATAGTCTATTAGAAAACAATTGATCGGAATTCTTTACAGAAAATAAAGGTACCCTTTTCCTCCTGTGCCGATCCAGGGCCACCAGAAAATCTCCCTATAGTACAGGCCTGTGCGCACGCAGATAGAAAAAAACGGCTTGAAGACACACCTTGGACTCGCATGCACACCGCTCCCACTAAACGAGGAGCACCCGCATATGGGATCTTCCTTGCCCACCATCAACCAAGCTCGCGATATGCCGCTTACACGCACCTCTCTGTGCTTGGCCCTTCGACTGCCCCACGATTTGGTGTAGACTTTTGCATGGAGCAGGCCTATGACGCTCTTGGGACGCTCTGACAGCTGTGCCTCCTCTCAGCTACGCCAGACGCATCTGCTCTCTCTCTGAGAAGCACTGTAGTGATGATTATAATTGCCTGCTAATTCTGTGTGGAGAGGAGCGGCAGAACGAGGGAGTGTAGCAAATAGTTGTTTCTTGTTTTGCCAACTGTTTGCAAATGGTTCAAATCGTGCAAAATCTGACAGTTGGATGAGTCTGGATTATCAAACTTACGGTCCGACAATCAATTATTCGCTCTTTACCCGCGTGCTGTTATATCTAGTTTTCCCATCACCCTTTGAGGAGCGGAACCAAACAGCGCCGACCCACTTATTGAACAGCGCGTTGAACAGCGCGTTGGAGGTTATTGACACAAGCACACACCTCCATTTCAGAACGTGATCTATCCTTGCATATCGATTTCTTTTACAGAATAACTCAACACTTGATCAAACACTTGATCTAGGAGCGGCACACACATATAGACACCTACTGCTGGCCACTGTGTACTATATGGAATAGTATCTCGCATTTCATTTACTCCATCTCTCCACTCTGGGAGTCATAGACACACAAGTACCCATTCAATACACCAACCATGATGATGCCTTCGATTTCAATGAATGGTCTGGTCCCGAGAGTTGTGGCCAAGTATAGAGTGGCTCTGGTATTGGTGATCATGTGGGGTGTTCTATTCTATACTCACCAAGTGACCCTCCCTGTGCTATATGCCAAACACTGCACCTGGAGCCAGATACCCGCTAGCAATCAGCGAGTACAAGATATCCACAATAGCCAGGTCTCTGGTGACTACAAAATCATGTTTGTGGCTGATCCGCAACTCATTGATGGACACACATACCCAGGAAGAAACCCATTACTGCTTGCGCTTTCGAGGCATACAGTCGACACATATCTATACAGAAATTTCAGGACCTTTTCGAAGATTCTACAGCCCGACTCCATTATATTTCTTGGAGACCTCCTCGATAATGGCAGGTCCAGTGCTGATGACTATTACGCAACCCAGGTTTCAAGATTCAACAGGATATTCAAGAATTACTTGCCAGATGTCATCAAGGAGTTGATCTTCAGCACGCCTGGAAACCACGATATTGGTTGGGCTGATGGCGTGAAACTAAAATCCTTGCACAGATTCCAAGAAACATTTGGAAAGACTAACATCCAATTAACTCGGAACAACCACGAGATCATTCTGCTGGACACAATCTCCCTTTCTAATACCAAAGAAGAGGAGATCTACCGCCCACCGAGGCTATTTTTAGAAGAGATTGCCAATACCCCCAAAGTACACCCACGCATTCTACTCACACATGTCCCCCTCTATAGGCCCCCAGGCACCACATGTGGACCACACAGAGAATCCGACAGTTTCCCAATCCAAAAGGGATATCAATACCAAACAGTGATAGACAAAGAGTTATCCGAAGAGATCCTCGCTAAGGTGCAACCCGATTTGATTTTGGGTGGTGATGACCATGATTACTGTGAGTTTATCCACCATTTCACTGTGGGAGAGGGGGCTGAAGTCAGACAAAAAAGGGCAAAAGAAATCACTGTGAAATCGATCTCCATGGCAATGGGTATACATAGGCCGGCGGTAGAGCTCATAACTCTATTTGATAGGGTGACTCTGAAGGTGACCGGTGAGGATGAAAACGAGGTCACCAGTCGCAAGACAACATACGACGACCATATCTGTTATCTTCCCGCCCCATACACAGATGTTTTGCTTTACGGTATGTTTGCTGGCTTGAATGTGCTTGCCGTATTTGTCTGCTCCATGCCAAAATCTTCTAGACAAAGAAACACCGTTTCTATGTTGTACCCTGCCAAGCAGGACAGCATCGGTAGAAGGGTTGATATCTCTGCAAAGCTTAGTAACTATTTGTCCGAGGTAGAGCAGGAAGACAAGACTTCCCCGCTGCTGGATGCCCAAGGGGGTGATCCAGAAGCTAATATTGCTGCTGCTAGTTGGCTTCCCACAAACAATTACCTATATGGTATGAGGAGTTTTGTAGGACACGCGCAAGAGGAGGCGATTGCCAGGAGCTGTTTAGCCAATAGGAGGCTCAACATAAAGTGGTTTATGGAACAAGTTATTGTTCTTTTTATTACGGTTCTGGGGTTATACTCTCTAATTATAGCTCTGACTTGAAAACTCTTCGTTGGTTTTGATATTTACAGGAAAAGGTTGTGAGTGTATAAGTTCATGCCTCCTCTTTCCTCACATAGGCATTGCGTATCATGCACGCACTTAATTATGAACGCGCGCTGTGGGATAGTGGTGGGGAGACATGATTAGTAGAGTGGGTCGGAAGTATCCGCATTTTTGGATAGACATTGTACACTTTAATGATTCAGGAAATATGCTTATCTTCTATTATTGGTATTTGCGGAGACTTTATAAATGAATATCATAGCTCACTGCTTTGTCTTACACTGTGTGCCTCCTTATCCAGCATAGACCACAACCGATGGCTGTCGTAGTTACCCTACCTGAGTTCAGAAAAATTCACTCTGGTAACTAAAGGGTGTCATAGACGAATCGGTTGGTTGGCCAGGCAACGCCTAGAGCATATAATGGGATTTGATAAAAAATAACATGGCATCCATCCCTATGGGGAATTGGACTCTAAGAATAATCTACAATTCAACAAAATGAGCGATTTGGAGGATAAGTTGACTCACATCAGTGATGAGGAAGATGCGGAATATTCCAGAGAGGTTCCACGCTCCCCTGTAGAGGAGAAGCGCGAGCAAGAACGTGATAACGGAAATGGTGAGGAGACCGGTGAGCCCATGGACTTTGAAAGGGACTACAACAGCACAGACAACAGGGATGATAGAGATGAGCGTGAGTCGTCATCCACACGCGAGGCTGATAGGGAGGTTGCTAGTGGACAAGAGCTATACCCCCAGGAGCCCACCCGTGGCTCTGGTGAAGAGTTATACCAGAAAAATATGAAGGAAGTGATATATGAGATCAGAGAGGAGCCAGAGTACACCGAGACAAGGGCTCTGTTTATCGGTAACCTTACAAACCCATTTGACAACCAGGATTTCCAGAAAATGTTGAACGACCAAACCGAGACTACAGGATCCACTGTTGAAAGAGCATGGCTCAACCACAAGAGAACACACTGTATCGTTGTTGTGTCTGACATAGCCGGTGCTGTGGCTGTTAGGCAGAATTTGAACGGTAAGTGGTTCCCTCTCACGGAGGGTAATGCCACGCCGGATGAATCCCAAATCGAAGTGGAGGACGAGGCGACTGGAGAGAAGGTGAGAAGACAGCGTTTGTACATCGACTTTGTCCCTGTAAAGGCCACCCAACTTTGGATTGACCAAGAAAATCACTCTCCAAAGGATGCAATTTGGAAGGTGTCCTATGGCATGAAGACCGGCAGACAGACCGAGAAAGAGTTTTTGATTGCACAGCACCAGATGCTGAACTATCCAAACTTGGGAACAGGTTACAAGAGCACACAGAAATATCCAAATGACCGTCGTGGTCCTCCCCGCCGTGGTGTCAGAGGAGGCTACGAGTACTCGTCCTCTTTTGTTCCAGGAAGAGAGCCAAGAAGGGACTCTGGCTACCGTAGCAGCCCCGCTGACCGTGACCGCCGCGGGCCCCCTTCTTACCGTGACAGCAGGGACCGTGCCCCATATGGAAGAAGGGAGAGGGATTCATATCGTTATGACGGTAGAAGATCCCCTCTATCAAGAAGCAATGGTGGTCCTGACAGACCATCATCACTGCCTTCTGTGGATGCAGTGAGGGCTGCCAGGGATGATAGAAGATACGACTCGAGATACGACGGCAGGTCTAGTGGCTACTCTTCGAGGGAGAGGTATGGTGGTTCTGGATTTAGGGCTCGCTCTCCAGCTCGTGCTCCCTCCGGTTCGTACTATGACAACGGCACCAGGGACAGGTCGAGATCCCCACCTAGAAGCGCTAGGTCCCCTCAGTGGTCTGATGCTTGAACTCCGTGTGTAGGATTTTTTGACATTTCTCGTTTGTAACATTAGTGCTCTTCTCTATTTTCTTTTCCTGCTTTGATAAAAGGATCAAATAGATAAAAAGCTTTATTCTGTACTTACTCTACGTTTTTACTGGAGCGCAACAGCATGCAGGGTGGCCCTATGTTCCTCCCATCAGTAAATAAGAATAGGATCTATTTACATGCCCTCAGGCTAAGCCAATTGAGTATAGTACAACATGGGTTTCAAGCACCCCAACACTTGAGGATCAAATCAAACAGCCCGCCATTCTCCGTTTCCAGCACGTACACACCGTAGAGAGAGAGCCACGAACCTGCACTGAGTAGGCCCATGGCTACCTTATGCCATACACCGTATACTCTCTCTGGTATATAGTCTGTGATACATGACTGAAAACCTGCCTTACAGTGCCAGAGCAAAAGAGCCGAAAAAACAGAGTCGATAATAGGGTATTCAACACCGGCCACGAATGGGGCCACCATCAATGGAACCATGGCAACCGTAACTGCTCTCTCATAGGTCCAGTGATATGACCCATGGAAGTGATCTGGGAGTGGTGCAATGTAAGCATCATTAACAGTGCCAATCACATTTCCAGCAGGCTGCTCTTTCAGTTTCAACTTGGAGAAGTCGGGGCGCAAAGAAATCATTCTCTTGGAATTGAGCCCCACAACTGCTCTTCGTATCATGTTGGGTGGGAGGGCAGAAACTGAGCGCAGCATGGTGGTTGTTTGCTTGTTATGACGTGAGGTTGTGCTGAACGATTATAGGTGGAGATCTATGTATCGGCTAGTGGAAATATATATGTACAAGTTCGCCCTAGTGACTTTGCTAGCTTTTCATCCACTTACCTCCACTCTTGAATTATCTTAACTCTGATCTCATCTCTTCAGCTCCAGAGCGCTGCCTATGAGTGAGGGCTCCGGGTAATGCATATAGTAGACTGGTGGGTTGATTAGGAGGAGGAAGGATACTTTATTGAAAATAGCAGCGAGAGCTTTTGAAGGAAAATTACATTTTGCTTTGATTTCATCCCATTAAGTGTACATTTATCCTTATAAACATGGTATGCTCCTTGTGTGACGCAGATCTCAGCCTGACTTGGCATATCTTATGATACAAATAACCTGCTCGTAGAACCAATATTAATAGATGCTACCAGTGGTGTTTATGGTGTTTGTGGTGTTTGTGGGTTCTTGAGCCTCATGAGGGCCGACAGTGGGCGTCACGCTTTGTAATGGTGGTGTTCCAATATTACCGCTGCTGATGGTGAGCGGAGGAGGCGCCGCGACAAACACCGCATGTGACATGAATGTTGGAGCAATTGCAAGCGCTCCGCAATGAACCACAGCATCAGAGGTTATTGGAGGCACCATCGTGTGTTCAAAAGCACATTTCATTTCCATTGTCTGTTCCATAGCCTGGAGTGGAAACGGATGATGCAGCGGGTGATTTGGTACCACGGCGCTCGAGATTACTGCTCCAGCGTGCGCAATGAGATCCATCGGTGGATGCTCAACCGCTTCCTCTATATCTGAGGGAGAACTTTGCGATTGTTCAGACGTCAGGATGCCATTATCGAAAATAGAGTCCTTATTACTGTCCTCAGAGCTTGACGATGTAGGACTCAATCCTATATCAGATACTAAATCCTGTGTGAGTAGCTGGCTCTCGCCAACCGGAACAATCTCCCCTGGAGAGGTGAGGGACATCAAAGGTGCTGTGAATCCACTTGCCGTACCGCTAGTATCTGAGCGCTGGAGGGTTCTAGGCCTAGGAACACCCTTAAGGGATGAAGACCGGGTCCCCGTTTCTGCGTAAGAGAGTGTTTTTCTTGCGCGGCTCTGACGTGGATACAAAGCAGGCGGTTTATCGTCAATATACAACGCCCGCAATGTCTTAGCACTTCTGGAACTTGAGCCCGATAACACTGTCGACATCAGGCTCTTAACCTTGATGAGATCGCTATCATCTGGAATGACCACTGGGGCTGTAGCTGTACTATTGTGGACTGCTTCCAGTTGGGCAGTGATGTCCCTCGATGCTCTAGGTCCAGTCTTGGGAGAAGAGGACAAAATATCCTTCGCAGCTTGAGCCTTCTTCCTGGGTGACTCCTCAAACAGCTCAGTCTCATCCTTACGGCTAAGGTACTTCAGAGGCACCCCTGACCTCTCCAGAGGAGTGCCCCTAGACCTAGTTCTCCTTGACATTTTAGAATCAACCGTCATGGAGGCTGTTCTCTCGGCCACCAGCATCATTCCTTTGGTCACCTCGTCAACACCATGGCCAGGCGGTGCCATATTGATCGAGAGCATTTTCTGCACCGCCAGAGGCATGTTGGAAGCAAGCTCTAAAAAGGAAACATCTTCCTCCGCACGTCTACGTGAAGGCCTGGTCATGGGTTTAGTTGCAACCAGTGGTGCCTCAGGAATAGCAGGTGCGGTTGGAGTTGACTTGTTCGTCTTCCTCTTCTTCGTCGTTGGAGTGAGACTGCTCCTCATTTCAAGAGGAGTTATAGTTTTGCTGTCAGCAGTTTCATGGATCTGCTCATCGTCCAAAGCACGTGCTCGTTTGCTTCCACGATTTTGAGATGATGCATTCGAAGTGGTGACTTCCACAGCGTTAGGTTTCGTGCCACTTCTCTTGGGCTTATTCTCTTTAATTGAGGAGCCGTCCTTTCCCTTTCTTTTCACGATCAACTTCAACTTTGGAAGTGCTGCAGACTTCTGTTTTGATGACTTCTCTGGTGTGGGTTTCACTGCTGATACCGCCATGTTCTTCTTCTTCTTCGAATCGCGCTTCAATTTTGTGGAGTTAGAAGACAGGGCTGTTCTTGAGGCAACTTTGTGTGCTTCACTAGGCTTCTTCACTCTTTTCTTTGCGACAAACTGAGGGATTGATTCCTTTGATTCCTTTGACTTCTTTGACTTTGTTCCCTTTACAGTCACGTTTCCTTTCTCCACCGGAGGAGTCCCTGATTTTGAAGATTTCTTCTTGCCAATAATACCCCTACAATTGGCAGAGCCACAATAACATGTCTGTGGTTCTGCATCCGGGAACCAGTCAAAATTGTAATCGTAGGTTACCTCCTCCCCTGGCTCAACACCTCTGGGTCCCGCAAATAGACCAATCCTGGGTTCACCATTCACATACCACTTCTGCATTTCTGAGTTGGGACTACATGAGTGGTTTGCAAAACGGGCGATGGAACCTCTTTTCGTTCCATCAATAGCATATCCACGCTCCAGGGAAAGAAAATAATAGTGTGATGGCCCACCGTCATCTGCAGCACTCAGTCGCTTCTGCATCTCCTTTTGGTCTATCACTTCACCGACGTATTCCACCATTAGGGAGTGGGGATGATGAGCACGAATTGCCCTAAGACCGTTGCCTTTGGCCCCAGTGGCTATCACTTCAACTCCCGTAGCATATCTTCTGTTGAGGGCCAATTCCTTAGAAAGCTTGGCAAACTCCCTATTACCACAGTCAATCTCAGGGCCACCCACGTTGCAATTACGAGCATCACACTCAACTTGAAGAATCTTGTTCAGACAATTCTCGTCACAGAAATCTTCACAGATGCACTTGCTATAGTCTCTGAGTGGATTCTTGGAGAACTTACGCATATGGGTTCGTTGTCCTGGATCTAACCAGATATTCTTCCTGATGCCTTTCCACCGTATCACTTTGTTCTCACCATGTTCACTAGGACAGAAGATATTCCAAGGGATTCTAAAACTTTCGCTTCCCTCTAGTCTCCTGAGGGCATCACCTCTCTCAGGAAGTTTGAACTGAAATCCGCGAACTGATTTCCTCCAGTTATTCTGGCGGTTCACCTTGGCATGCAAGCCTGCCATGAGCCATAACTTTATTGGTTTCTGAGGTACCTGTTCCACATCTTCATCATCACTTTCATCTGAATTCTTCTCACTCTCAGACATCTGCACCACAAACTTCTTGTTTGCCTGGGTACGTTTTTGTGCTGCAGCAGCCCTTCTGAATTTTTTGGCCTTCTGCGTTAACAATTTGTCGCCAAGCACCGGAACTCGTGAGGCGGTGAGAAACTGTGTCACCTGCTTGCTCGTCGTCCTCTTTGTCTGATACCTGGAAACTCTGGCGTTACTAGCTGATATGTTATCTTTCTTTCGCGCAGCCATGGTGACCGATGATGGCCTGCGATCCACTGCTAGCACCATATGTTGTTCTATAACGTGTGTGTATATATGTTTATATATATATGTATGTATGTCTGCAGAATATGGGCAGTTGTTGGTTCAACTGGCGGCTTGAATTCTCATACAAGATCAGCAATTTATGGTAGAAACAAATCAAACTCGGTTGTATAAAACAATAGTCCTGTTGTACTCAATGATAGCAAAGAAATTTAAAGAGAAAGAAATAGTGTACACTGTACTCGCAGGATAGTGATCAAAGCAAAAAAACGAGAATAGAAAAGAAAAGAATCTCTGTGGATCAAAACAAAGTCCGACAAGAATAAAAGAGTTGAGTTATCGTATTACTATGTGAAGTCTTGTACAATTCACTGGGCTTCTGATCCAGATTCGTGGTTTCCGGATTCCGTGTCAATTGAGTTTGGAGGTCGAAGCTACTCGTTAACCTACTAGGTATGCGTAGGTACTCAGTACCCACAGTTATCTCTGTATGATAATTTCCGGATCGGGCTAACGAGGTCTTGTGGTGGATGTGTGCTGCGGGATATACACGCAGAGATGAGAGCCGTGAGTCCAATGCCAGTGCCAGCTCGGACTTAGCAGAGAATAGGCTGGTTTCTCAAAGCGCGCCAGAATCTTGTGAAAATAATTCACGATTTTAAATTTTCAGAGACTTTTTTTTTACCCAGGCCAGGGTTCCTCACGGCGAACTTAGTACCAAGTGATGCATCAAAGGGGCCAACTGCTAATATGTACACCTGCTCAATGTGGAGGAAAGCAGCGCTTTTGAACTATGCGGCAAAGTGGTATAGAGAGCACGGGGAAGCTTACAATAGGCACGAAAAATCTGGATAATATACGAAACTTAAATTCTCACGTTGTGGCTACAGGAGAATGGGGTCTACTTGGTAGATTCGTATGAAGTCTTCAAGATTAACTATTTACATATATATACAAATTATGATCATAGACACCCATGCTGTCCTCTGTACCACTCTGAATTTACCAAACACCCTTCATCACACCTGGCAACAATCCTTTCAGAGCCTGCTGTCTGAACTGTGTCTATAATGAAAATGTCAGTAAATTTGACTTTATGCCAACAAGGTTTTCATCCACGTTCGTTAGAGCTCCCGTCTGTGTAATACTCACCCTACATAGTCTGAAATCTCTCAGCACACCACGGCCCCTTCCTGAATCCACACATCTGTTGCTCACCTGAGTCATTCTGGTATAATGTGGCATCGAAGTAAGCTGTAGCTGTGCCTCAAGTCTGGCTCTTGGTGGGAGCGCAGCATTCCTAGCAATGAACTTCAACGCCCTCGTCACAACTTCATTCTCTGCGGCCATCTGTCTCTTGAAGTTGTCTCTCAGCACTCTTCCGTTGATGTATGTGCTTGGCAACTGCACAGCTCTTGCAAATCTCTTCATAATTGATATGGTATGTATATAATGTGTTATTGCAAATGAATATAATAATATGTTACAGTCTATTTTTTTGCGGTAATCTTTCATACAGAAGAAAGTCTATGGCTCCATGCTGTTACTTTCCCTCTCTCTCTGTGTGCCTCTGATACATCGCCATCACGTTTGAAAAATCGTTCCCTTACCAAATCTGTTAATGCACATGATCAGAGCACTACCCAGAGCACTACCCAGATCAAAGTTCCCTGCTCACAGACAGTGAATTCTCTCTTACACTACCACCTCACTTTACTTTTGGAGTGCTGTGATTGGCTTTCTATTTTTCTCGCGCTCAGGTTGGTGTGCATTGTGTAGTGGTGAAGAAGGAGCACAGGCATACATTGAGAGCGCAGGTTAGAGATTGATTGAAGATTATCACTTTTTTTTTTGCGAAGCTAGTTTAGCGGACAATTGCCTCTCTTTCCAAACATCGAGCGATGCTTTCCAGACGTTTTTTGTCCACCGCAGCCTCTAAGGCTAAGTTCACACAATTGGCCAACGGTCTCACTGTTGCTACCAAGCCTCTCCCATCCAGCACCTCCTCCATAGGTTTCTACGCCGCTGCCGGTTCCAGGGCAGAGACCCCATACAACTCTGGTGTTTCCAGTTTGCTCAGTAATGTTATTGCAAAGGCCGAGGCTCAGTCTGCGCTGGCCAATGGTGTTATTTTGAAATCAGACAACACAAAGGAGACCACTGGTCTCACCACCGTCTTTGCCAACGGTAACACTGATGCCGCTTTGGAATCTATCAATGCCGCTATTAAGGGTAGCCACAAGACTCTCTCAGATGAGGCTCTTGTTAAGTCCGAGGCTGCCATTGCTGCTGACATTGCTGCTGCCTTTGACAGCGTTCCAAAGAAGTCCGTTCTTGAGCACCTCGCTTCCACAGCTTTCCAGGGTACCTCCCTCGCTCTCCCAACATACGGTAAGGTTGAGACCATTGGCGCTCTTGAGAGCATGGACTTGGTTTCCTTCATGCGCAAGTTCTTCATCACCTCTAACGTTGCTCTTGTTGCCACAGGTGATGTCGACCACGACAAGCTCGTAGCCTTTGCATCTAAACTGACCGTCCCCACTGGCGTCAAGCCAGTTGTGACTCCATCCAAGTTCCTTGGTTCTGAGGTTAGACTCAGAGATGACACTCTCCCAGCTGCATACGTGTCCATTGCTGCTCAGGGTGAGTCCATCGGTTCCCCAGACTACTACGTCGCCAAGGTTGCTGCCCAGGTGAACGGTGACTTTGCCGCTTCTTCTCCCTTCTCCAAGTTCCAGGGTTCCAAGCTCTCCTCTATTGTGACTGACTACCACCTTGCTGACTCATACACTCATTTCTCCACTTCTTTCTCCGACAACGGTCTGTGGGGTTTCTACGCTGAGTCCCACAACATCGAGAACCTCGATGACCTTGTTCACTTCACTTTGAAGGACTGGAACAGACTCTCCACCTCCATCAGTGAGGTTGAGGTTGAGAGAGCCAAGGCTCAGCTCAAGGTGAAGCTTATCTCCGAGTCCACAACCCCAGTTGAGGCTGTCTCTGCTCTGGCCACATCTGCTCTCCTGAGCGGCTTCCAGGCTTCTACTGATGAGATCATCAGCAGAATTGACAAGGTCAGTGCCGCTGACGTGACAAGATGGGCCCAGGCCAAGCTTTGGGACCAGGACATTGCCGTTGCTGGTACTGGTCAGATCGAGGCTCTCTTCGACTACAACCGTCTCAGAAACGACATGTCCATGATGAGATGGTAAGGGGTTAGACGAGAAGAATGTTGTTGAGAAGTGTAATGAATTGAAAGATGATCCCTAGTTATGATTTCAAAATGTGGTGAAGGGGAAGACGGTATGACTTATTAGATAGTGTCAAGAGTATATATAAAAGAAAGAGAACTCTTGCTTGGTACAAACAACCTTTCTAACAATTTGTCTACTGATTCATAAAAGAATACTATATTCTTGAAAGCTATGATTATTCAGTTGATTGCAGTTTCTATTCGTAAGATTTGCCTACTTATGAGAGTGGTTAGATTGGTTTCCATTAATTGAACCTCATATATATATCTGAACTTGTCACATGCTCTAATTTACGCAGATTGCAGCTCTCTGCGTAAATTGTGTCCAGTGAATTTTTCAGCGCTCTTGACTTTTACACGCACATCACCACTCAGCTGTGAGCAGTGGGAGAAGAGCAATTAAGGCATTGATGCGGAACCACCATGACAGCTAAGTGATTTAGATTTGTGCGTATATCCTTCTGGTGATCAGTCCAGTTTTTTATATAGTTAATCATACAGCATGTACCAGATTATAAGGGGCGGTACACAGTCATGTGCCAGGCTCGTCAGGGTGAACTGTGGTTTGAGAGCTAATGCCTTTTCCATAATAAGGCCTTCCTCTCGGCCATTCAATGCGATGACCCTGAGATTGAACTCCACGACACCCCAAACGAATGCGTTACCGGAACAGGAATCTGTAACCGTCGAATCACAGGTTGAGTCACAAGTCCAGATGGAAGAAACATCAGAGATCCCTATAGATGACAAGTATGATATGTGGCTCGATGCTCTGAGTCAACTCAGAGCAGAACTCAACTCTAAACCATGGAGTCCAGAGATAACGCTTGCTCCTCCAGGGCAGGAAAGAACCAATCTGAATGATTCCAGCATCCTGAAATGGGAGCCCACACAAGAGCAGGTGGCGGAGCGTGACTCGCTTCTCGATAAGCCTCTTCCACTTCCCCACGATGAAGTGCTGGAGCATTGTACCAACTTGATAATGAAGCACGGTAAAAAGCAAACTGCTAGAAAACACATGAATAGAGCTCTCTATTATGTGTTCTTGCAAACCCGTGAGGACCCAGTGGCTGTGCTCAAAACATGTCTGGACAGACTCGGACCTCTCGTAAGAACTCGCACGCTCAAGACGGGTTTTGCCAAAAACCTTACAGTGCCCGTGCCTCTGAACACTAGACAGCGTAACCGTGCTGCTTTCACTTGGATTTTGGAAGGTGCTGATAAGAGAGCAAGTAATGAGTTCAGTGTGAGGTTGGCTGAAGAGATCTTGGCTGTTCTAGATGGCAAGAGTTCGGGTTTTGAGAAGAGAGCACTGTTGCACAAGCAGGCCATGCTGCACAGAGCTTTCATCAAGCTTCAGTAACCAAGCAGAGCTGAAAAGTTATCATTGTATATATCGTCCCATTTGCATAATCTATATATATGTGTATATTTGCATTTTTTGCAATAATCTGTAAGATTCTACATAAAAGCCTACTGTAAAGAGAGGTTAAAAACGAATATGTGTTGATGACATGGCTATTACGGCACGCAATGAAGCGTACTTATCTATACATTATGTGTTGCTCGTTACTGTGAATTATATTATATTGCCTTGCGCTTGGGGTCATGCTCCTCACATTCTTCAGTGCTGCGAAATCTTTTTCTGTCTTTCACACCCATTGAAACACCACAATCCATCACTAATTCGTCAATGTTCTCATATCCGGTAGCATCGGAAGGTGAGAGAACACTGTCTGGAGGGGAAAATGCTTCGGGAGAGAATGCTTCGGGAGAGGGGTAGCTGCGACAAACAGCAGAGTTGCCACCGAACCCATTACTAGCAATGAACTCATTCAAGATCTGCGCCAGTTTCGCTCTCCTGAAGGAAGCAGAAAACGTCGCTAGATCTGGAGATTCAACGCTTGATAAGGGTCTGGGTGCACCCTGTTGCAGTTGCATGTACACCTCTGAATGGGCACTCACTGGAGAAGTCACTGTTGCTGATGTTGGGGACACTGGAGAAAGTGGGAACTGGAGATCTTGTGGTGAGGCTGTTAACACCGACAATGTCGGAATAGTGAAAGTTCTGATATGCGTGTCTACTGTTAGTTTCCCAGGTAGAGCAGTTAAAGGCTGTAACGGATAGAAATCCGTGCAGGGGCCAAGCGATGCACAGGCCAGAAGAGTCTTGGACCACTCAGAGTATAAACTCTCACGAACAAATAGGGAGTAGTCCAACTCTTTCAAGGCTGCGATCTCAAGGCGCGCAAGCTCTGCTGTCTGCAGACCAGAAATTCGTGACCATGATTTCAATGAGAAATTCTTGTCCTGAAGGTGTTTGGCAGCAATTATCATACATGTCAAGAAACACCTCCTCGGGCAAGTGAACAACCCAGGCTCTGCACTGCTAGAGAGCTTTATTTTGTCTATACTTTGCTTGAGTCGCACAGTGTATAGTAAAGCAATCTGCAATAGGCTATATGACGACCTTGACCTTTTCAGGATTTCTCGCACAAACGACTTCAGCTGGTTATGGGGACTCCCCTTTGAAACCCTCAAACTGCAATAGGTGGGCCAAATATGCACCAATACTGCGACGGCAGCATCTATTAAGGAATCCACAAACTCTGGCCTCGTGAGTTGGCTCGCCCTGGTCTTTGTGGGGGACAGCTCCTCACCTGGGGAAGCCAGTGGCGTATTGGGATAAGCCACCGGCCTCGCTTGTTGGAGTTTAACGGTCATGGTCTGTCGCTAAAAAACAAATCTCTAGACAAAACACGGAGGAGGGGGCAATCCATAGAGGCCGTTTAGCAACTCGCTCTCTCCCTTCAGAAGAAGAAGCGCCTAACAGCTAGCATCATGCAAATAAACCAAATAAAGAACTACCGAAAAGAAAACGTGAAAGAAAAACAAAAAACTACCGCAGGCCAGAAACGTTGTCCGTATAATGATATATAAGTATATATATATCAAAAAAACAAACAAACGTACACTCGATACTGCTATGGATGGTGTTGTCTTCTCACCTAAATGGACTTTGGAACCGCAACATTTATATCGAAGCAGAGATGATGACACACATACCAAAGCGGTTCCGTATGTACACGTAGCAGAACTAGACAGCGTGGACTTAAAGCAGCTAGCCGCCTTTGCGGTATCGGCTAAATAAGGAAGGTGCTACTGACTGATAGCAACGGCTGTCGCAAGCTATTTGGGATGCACACACCAGGGAGCAGAGGGCTTCTCGTATGTATGTATGGAGTGCATGAGGGGACCGACCCCAATCAGCGGGATTATGCCCACTTACTGTTTACGGTGCAGGCGGTATGCTCTGATAGGGTATCCTTGGCTGAAAGATATACATGATATATAAAAATACAAAAAAAATAGTATTAGGTTGATACCCTAAGGGTGCACAACAAGGGCTTGTATGGATAGATCACTCTCCTTCAGAGGTAGTACAAGTGAGCCAGCTGGCACAGGCCATAAGGGAAGGAGTTGTGTCCTGCCGTGTGAACATGCACCTCGAAGTGCATACAAAAGATGGCCCGGCCAGCCTGTGTGCACATAATGGAAAAAAGACATACTTCATAGTTATCGATGTGTGTGGATTTGTGTGAAATGGTTTGTCTGGAGTCATAGTGTCATTAAATGAAACCGCTCTTCTTCAGATTCTGCTGTATGATCATATCTGTCACGGCAGAGAGCACGAACTTCATGCTGTTCGTATCTGTGGCGCATGTGCGGTGTACGTAGATGGGTTTCTTCGTGCGATTGAGCGATAGAAAAATTCGCTCGAAGAAACTCGCTGCGTCCTCCACATTTCCACGCCGACCGTTGTAGTTTGGGAAGTATTTTCGTACCGGGGACCTTACCACCTTTTCCTGCAAAAGATCCATCTTATTCACAAAGAGGATGAACGGTGTGTCAATGAACCACCTCGAGTTACAAAGCGACTCGAACAGCATTATAGCTTCGTGCATTCTATTCACTCGCTCATCCTCAAAGAGCATTTGATCATATTCCGAGACCGCAAGCACAAAGAGTACCGCCGTCACGTCTTCGAAGCAGTGGATCCACTTGCGTCTCTCGGATCTCTGACCGCCTGCATCGAGTATATTGAACTTCAAAGACTCAATGTTGAAGTTTGTCTCGGTTATTCCAGTGGTCTTGATACGTCCATTGAGAATATCTTTGTCTGTACACAAATAGTTGGGGTCAGCAAAATCCTGGATCTTCTCAAAGTAGTACTGGGCACTGCCCTCCAGCTGAAACTCGTTGGCTCTCGAATAGCACTCTTTGATCCCCGGATCATTTTCCCACAGTTGTGTGATGGACTCAGCCATCAGGGCCCTGGTGTACTTTGGCTTGAATGAGGAGCCAGCACCTACGGGCTCTAGCAGCTTGACAACATCCTCGTCGGCGCTATCCACCAGGTCAGCGTTGGAGCGTTGCTGTGTTTCCTCATCGATATCCCATCCCGTCCCTGCCATCCCCGTACTCATGGCATTCCTGCTGGCCTGACTTCGCTCAGAATACTTCAACACATAGTCCTTCAAGAAACTGGAGCCTCCCGCGGCACCGGTGTCAATATCGTCCAGAGCCCTGTAGCGCAGAATGTTCTGTTTGTGAGTCATGAGGGGTGAGTTGGGGCTATCGCACTGGAGAGGAATTCCCAACTTCCGGGCCTGTACAATAAGAATCTTCATGCTCTGTATGACATCAGACCAGATCACTTGCGCATACTGCACTCTCTCCTGATGTGTGAATCCCCCTTGGTGGATGAGACGCATCTGCTTCAGAACTGTGGACTTTCCACTTTCACCTGCTCCCAATAACAGCAACTTGACTTGTTGCTTCTCCATTCGTTTTGAAAGCATAAGCCGTTGTTCTATTGCATCATTGGCGCGTCGGTTCATGAAGTCTGCATCGTCTTCATCAACAGGAGTGCTCGCAGCACAGCCCATGGTTTCGTACCGTGTGTATGGTCCCTATTAAGGTTTAAAGGGGGGAGGGTGCAATTGAATTTGACAATTGCTCAAAGTTATGGTAAGCAAACAAATAAATATTGTGTGGCCAGAAAAGAGTCGAATTAATGTATCCCATAACCATTGCGAGAAACACAGATGTATAACGGCAAAAAAAAGGAGGGAAGGGCAGCATTAGCAAATGTCGATATCATCCCCATATTTGAAACTAAGCTAATTCAAACGGACAATAAGCAATGCAATGCCCCTTCTCCTCTCCCACAAACCTTAAGCATTAAGGTGCCGCAGGCGAAATCTGAAACATCCTGACGCAGAGTAGCTGCCGTGCAGCGCAGATGTGCTTACCGATAAGCGGTACAACACAACGGGGATGCTGCGATGGGGTGCTGTCAGGTTGACAGGTGCATGTATGTAGGGCAATGCATGGCAAGTTTGATTGAAAGGGTACATATAAGATGCTCTGCTCTGGATAGGGAAATCGCAAGATAAGCGCCCTCTCTGCGGGCATCGGGGGCGGCGTTGGCTGCGAAGCGAAACTTTGAAGAATGGAAGGTGACGGTTTGGAGGGAATATTCTACACAAGTTAGAGAATTCGCTTGACAAGCTTGGATGAATATATAGTGACATATTGAATCACAAAATAGATTACAATGGAATACAATGTACACGATTGAATGAATGTCATTGAATGAAACATAAGAAAGAATGAATAAAATACAAGTGAATTTCCCTTTTTTTTTTTGGTTTTTATCTCTTTTTTTTAATGTCCTTGGGCACATGAAAAACTCAACCACAACACGAAAAAAAAAAACCGTAATTCACACTAGTTGACTTCATCCAAACTGTGCCTTGTTCAACGCAGCTTCCCAATGTAAGACCCATACTCTTTCAGCAATGCTGATGCAGTATAAATAAAGAGGATCAGATAAATATGAAAAGACAGAGTGCCAGGTCATGGTGAGAAGAGGCGTCAATTAGCGAGGTACCTTCTGGTATCACTGACGGGTGTATTTGGCCGTTATGCCCAGGAGGCTTGGTCAAGAAAGCCATCATTGTCGCCAAGTGGCATTGGCTTGAAGTTGCTTGGGTTACTAGTGTAGCCGAGTAGGAAATCATCACTGAAGAGGGTGCGCTCTTCATCTGCAGATTTTTCAGTTTGGGCAGTGTATCTGAATGATGGTGGTGTGGTGGGCAGCGCAAGAGACGGTCTGAAGTACCCATGCTCGGGCTTGATGACATCTTTGGGGCCCATCAGCAGTTCTTCGATTTCTTTCACGATGTCTTGCGTGTGACTATCGCCAATCAGTGGAAGGTGTAGAGATGCGGATCTTGTTGGGCGAATGTCATTCTTCTCCATTTGATATGCGTTTTGGTTTTCGTTTTGTGCTTCTGATGATTGTTAGAATAATTCGAAATTCAGGCAACAGCTAAAAGTTCAAACATACCACCAATACCACTCTGCGTGTTATACGCCCCATTGAGATCTTGCTTGAAGTTGACAAAGTCAGCTGGAATCTTCAACCTATTTCCAAGGGGACGGGCAATGTTGCCGGTGGAAACAAGAGCGGCATTGAGAGAGACCTCATTCAGGGAAGTGGCTTTGAGCGCAGTAGATGACTTCTTCAGTTTATGGGATCTCTTTTGTTTCTTGGAGGGACTCCCATCGGAAGTCTCAGCCTCGGAGGGAGGAAGGGAGCATTTGGTAACACCGGCAAACATCCTGGACAAGTCATCGCTCTTGTTGAAAGCAGAGTCTGCTGAATGAGGGTAGCTTGAGGCAATTGGGACGGTCTCGGCAGCAACTTTGTCAAGTCTATGAACAAAGGAGATTGTTTTTGAGTTGACTGTGACTGGATCATTTGTGCAGATCTTGGAAAGCAGCTCGGTGTGACGGGAGAGATCACGAAGCAAGGAGTTGACCTCTGGAGCTGTCTTCCCGAGAATCTCACCATCATCTCTGTACACAAACGGATAGTCGCGTTTGAATTCAGAGATGACCTTGAGGTGACGGGCCAAGTCCTGCATCAGAAAGTCAACTGCCTTTTCGCATGATTCTCTCTCCGTGTGCCTAGTGCATATCATGTCTGTGTTCCAGCGTTGGATCCCATTGTTGTCCTTACCGGTTGGCCTGTGGCAGCCAACGCATACCCAGATACCATGATCATGACCATTGTAGTCTGAGTGTCTGATCCTGTCTCCTCCACAAGCACGACCAGAGAGAGGAGAATCATCACGCTTACACCAAAGACAGTACCTGTGCACAACTTTCGTTTTGTTTGGCTCATAGACTGAAGGTCTAGTCACAGAGGCTCCACCATTGGAGGTAGAGACAGGTTCGGCAACAGGAGCTGCTTGAATACTGGAAGACGCAAAATATCCAAACAGTTCCTTACCTCTCTGTCTCATTCCTGCCAAGGGCTTCTGAACAAAAATTGTGCTGTTGGTCCTGTACTCGGCTTGGGCGTGGTCATTCTCATCCTGAATGCCTGTGTCGGAGAATTTGTTCATGTTCCTGAGAGCGAGTGGGAGCACGTTGAGTTGGGGTGCGATGATTTCGGTGCATGCCTTTGACTTTCTGGGGTATGCCCTGATGCTGCACTCATCTCTGATCTCAAACAAAGTCATCTGATCACTGTCTCTGGCTTTTGTAGATCTGACTGATTCATAGGGAGGAAGGTCGAAAGATACTGACTTTGTGGATTTCGACTTTGTGGAGCTTCCACTTTTTCCAGAAACGCAATCAGAACTAGAAAGAGAATCTTCGACGGTGCGGACACGGAGAATGGAACGGAGAGGAGATGATGTTGTTGAGGATGTTTGAGATTGAGCTGGGGAGTGGCTTGTCTCGTTGTTAACTGCATCAGGGGTCTCGATTGTCTTCAGAGATGGCGATTCTGGAATGGTGAATGCGGCACCTGTGCTGATGATGGTTTCATTGGAATCATCATCCTTGGTTTCCTGAGGAGTTCTCAAAGTCAAGAGAAGTTCCCCATCTTGGCGCTTAGCGACTCTTTTGGAACGTCTAGAGCGGATGCGGTGGTGGTTGAAGCTAATCTGGAGCTTGAGTACCTTGTACTTGAGTTCGTGGGCAAACTTTCTAAGCATTTTGGATATTTGTTTTTTAGCGGTTTGTTATAGTAAGTGATGGTTTTGTAGTAGCGTTTTCGAGGCTCTTCGCTACTAGTTTACTCAAGAGTGAAGTTCTTGGGTAAAGATAGAAGTAGAGAAAAAGGAAGGAAGAAAGAGCGAGGTAAGCCCTTCTTTTATATTGCAACGGTGACACAAAACCTACTTCAACTTAAGTTAATTAACTTATGCAAACTGTCTTCCCTGCACTCCTCAAGCTAAGCAAATGAGAGCACACCGTCATCTTTGTGTTGCACCTCGCTGTGTAGATTAACCTTTCCCCGCCCAATACCAGCCCCCTCATTTATCTGACCACAAAAAGAAGGATTAATTTAATTGAAATTAATTTAACATATTATTACCTCAACACAAAGTCATACACAGTATAAACCCTAGTCTCACTTACACGCTCGTCAGTTTTTGGCACCACACTACGTACTACCCACGCAGCTCTCTGAACGAGGTCTCCACCAACTGCTTGATCTCCTTGTAGGACACTATTAGACAGTTTTTTTGGTCCCCGCTGACGAGAAGAATCTTCTCATCCACCCCTGCGTCCAACTTGTTAAGGCATCTTAGGACAAACACCAAATCCACGACTGGCTTTCCAGTCTCGTCGATCTGATGAAACACGTAGTCTCTGAACAACTTGATGGGATACCTCTGGCCAGTCTCAGACCATTTGGGGTCGTTTTTCGACTCTTCTGTCTGGGTGACAAAGTCAAGCTTTGCCATCAGTCTCACGAGCCTTGCGTTCTCTAGCTCCCGGGTGAGCTGAGCCTCCACATAGTCGTTAGAGTTTTGTAATCCGTCCATTGTCTGCATCACCTGTGGGGCAATTAGTTCCTGAAACTCCGCCCAGTGGAATTCCTCTGCAGGCGTCAAGTATAGAGCTTTGAGGGCAGTCTTAAATGCTTCAGAAAACTTTAACTCATCAATGAGCTGAGAGGGCTGCAGCGAGGCCGCCTTGCTTTGAACATCATACAGCGTAGTAAGCGAGAGGTCAAACATTATCTGACTGAACTGACGTATGTCATCTACCTTCAATGATGCTATGTTATCTTCCTCCTTTTCGTTGTAGCCCAATATATCAATTACTCCACATCCCGATAATCTTATTCTTCCTTTGCTTGTTATGATGATCTTTGATAAATCTAAAGTACGGGCGGCCAGACCGAGTGCGTGAATGGCAGAAACAGCATTGGTCAACTGCACCATATAGCTCCATAGTATACTCTCAGTAATGAGCTCTGGGTCTCTACCGGCGGTCTTCCTGAAATGGGTCTCGACCAAAGTGTATGAAGCAGGATAATAATCATAAACCAGGATCAGAGAGTTATCTCCAAATACCCTGGTGGTGAACGCCTCGTGCACCTTAACTACGTTAGACGATTCCAAGACCTTCCACTGTTTTATTGTGAGGAAACTCCTCTCTGTAGTGATGGAAACGTTTGCCAGTCGCCTCAAAGCATACAACTTGCCATCTATATTCGAAGTGGCACGGAACACAGATGAAGGGTGCCCGAAAATCCTGGTTGAGCCATCATAGGTGGTGTCTATGGGAAACAGGGAATGGTATACATGGACACTCTCCGGGAGCGAAGAATGGGATAGAGTTTGTGTACTAGCCTCGGAACGGCGCTGAAGTGATTCTCTCAGATCATTGGGAATGTAGAGATTATGTGGGGATCTCTCGTTCGGCTGAAGTGGTAATTGAAGATGGGGAGGGGGCACAGGAGCGTAGAATTGAAAGTTCGATTGGAACATACCCTGCATTCCCTGTTGCTGGAAAAACATATCATTTTGCGCCAGATAAGGATTCATCATCTGGGGTGGCTGTCCAGAAGTCGGGAAAGATACAGGTGAGGGCCCAGTGAGTGCGCCTCCTAGAGGTGCGTTGTTCACCGGTCCCGTGGAAGCTGCAATACCACTGGCGGTGCTTAGTGAGGCTGTCCCATTCCCACTTGTTAGCCCTGAAGGGGTGAAAGGAGTAACCGATTCTGGATGGAACTCAGAGAGTTTAGCAGATGGGGCCTCTTCAGCGTTCAATACTGCAGGTGTCAATGGTCCAGCCGTGGCCTTCGATGGGATAAACGTGGGGATGTCCGACAATTTGGGTGACATTTTTGCAAACTTCGCAGTAAGGGACGCCGTACTGGAGTTACCAGACGGTAGAAATGCTGGAGTATCAGCACTGAACTTCTTCTTGGCGAGGGAAGGACCCTCGCGACTTACTGGGGGCGAATTCACAGTGCGAAGAGATGCTGATGTAGCAGTACTTGGTGCTGAACTATCCTTAGCGGTACCTGTTATGGCTCCCTTTGCGGGTGAGGATATCGGGGGCTCTGCAGGTGTCTTATCATGCTTGTAGTAACATCCCTTGTCTTCCCACTTGCACGAACCGTGGATCAGAATATTCCTGCACGGAATATTCCTTGCCCATTCGTGTTGTGATGGAGCCGAGTTATCTATAGGTACACTGTATCAGTATGGGGAAGAACATGAAGATTCAGGAACATACGACCTATATGTTTGTGTACACGTTACACGCATATAGTGCGGTTCATCGGGCACGTTAAGGCACGGCTTCATCATACATACTGCTCCCGTTGGTGCTGCTAGCACTCATATTTGCCTTTCACAAATCACTTTGCTAAAGATATTTCCAAGGATCTCGACAACTTCTATATCTTCGCAATGCTTATATGTCGCCGTTGAATTTATCTAATCGGCCTGTTGTCTATGTCTCGCTCATGCCTGTGGTCTAGTCGTCAATGCTGGTAATCGAGGGCGCACTACCTGTTGTTAGATATGGTAGCGTGTCGTGTTAAGCGCGACAGTTTCTTATGCGATCTTTAACGTCACCAACTGACTGATGGCGGCTGGTATAAATGGTTATATAGAATTGGGTTCTCATTTCTGATGAACTCCATCACTATTTGAATGCCATGACTTTCATCCACAACAACTCTGTAGGTCTTTCTTTGAGTTCATACCATGGCTTCCTCCATCTGGGGATGGAGCAACTCTCCATATGCATAGCAGCAGAAAGAGGTTCGCCGAACGGTGTTGGAGAGATGCATAACACACTTGTGCATACGCTGGGTAGTGCATAATGTGCCTATGTCAGATAGTACATACATACCTGATGTCTATGGGTGAATTATGAGACAGGGGGGGTTGGAGGTAGGCGACCCTTGGATTCCAACAACTATATAACTGTTTAGGAAACTGCCGATTTGTCCTCGTCCGCATAGCTGGTTTTACATTCTGTTTGAGTATGTCTGTCATCATTGTTACTGGAGCATCGCGTGGCATTGGCCTTGCAGTCGTGAAAATCCTCTTTGCAAAGGACCCTGAGTGTAAAGTGGTTGCTGTTGCAAGATCTGCCCCTCAATTGTCGGAACTCGTTGCCAAGTATGGATCTGACAAGGTAGCCAGCGTCACAGGCGATGTCACTGATCCCAAGGTCGCTGCTGCAGTTGTTGAAACAGCCGTCAAAACATTTGGAGGAGTGGATTCCGTCATATTCAATGCTGGTGTGTTGGATCCCGTGACGCCTCTCGTAGAGGCCAACATCTCGGACTGGAAGAGGCTCTACGATGTCAACTTCTTCTCTGTGGTTGAGCTATTATCCAAGGCTATACCAGAGCTCAGGAAATCCAAGGGTAGCGCCATCTTTGTTTCTTCAGGTGCAGCTTCCAATGCGTACGAATCGTGGGGTGCGTATGGTTCCTCTAAAGCAGCTCTAAACTTCATAGCCAAGATCCTGCCAAAGGAGGAGCCTTTGATCTCGTCCGTGTCTGTTGCACCTGGAGTGGTGGATACACAAATGCAGGAGAATATTAGAGAGGTTTTTGGTAAGAAAATGCCTGAGAAGACGCTGGAAAAGTTCCTCACCCTCAAGAGTGACAACAAGTTACTGCACCCTGATCTCCCCGCTACCATCTACGCTAACCTGGCTCTGAAGGGTTTTGGAAGCGACTTGAATGGAGAGTTCATGAGATATGATGACGAGAGGCTGAAACCTTTCCTCGAATAATATCATTGAAAAAATTACTGAGGGATAGCTCACATGGTTTCGCATATGTAGACATTACAGATAACACCATGTTCAAGCAGGGGGGGATGCACTATTGGCAGGCACTGCTATTCATGCAACGCTTAATGAATAGATGACTGATTTATATCTGTGAAATGAAACCGTAGGATAGTCCTCCACAGATATTTTTATATCGATCACTACGGGCGGTCAAGCACAAAGACTTTGCAGTAGACCCCGTATGGCAAGTGTGGTACTGGCCTGCCCTACCCTACGTGTGAGAATTGCGCTTGGGGTATGTGATGGCGATGCCCTTGGCAGTGCGCCCGATTTGGCCATGGCTTTGCTGGCAGCGTTCACCACTAGCAAGACAGATGAGCTGAAATATGCCATACCGATAGGTTGTGATATTTCTTTGTGATCTGGAGTAGAGTACCTGTACGTTTAGAGTCTGCTTTCTGTTTTTGTTAATTTTGTTTGTCCTAGCTGAGCATGTTTCTTAGAAGCGCAAGACTGTTGAAAGTCTCCGCTCGTCCCAGCACAGCTGCTGTTTTGGGCTTAAGCTCAAGGCAACTTGTGTCTGCCCAAGCCAGAAATGCTATTCAGCTGGGCAGATCATCCTCCAGATTTTACTCCTCGGCCTCTGGACCATCAGGTGGATCGTTGAAGTGGATGTTGGTTCTGGGTGTTTTGGCTGCTGGTTCGACGGTTGCGGCAACGCTGTACCAAACCAAACGTAAGTCATAATAATAGCCAGTTTGCACTGTGTGTAAAGGATGTAACTAACATGATAGCTCCTACCGAGTCTTTTGAGCCAGTTGCAGGTCCTGCTTTTGGAGAGGGAGAGGCAACTGTGATTTTTGTGTTGGGAGGTCCAGGCTCAGGTAAGGGCACCCAGTGCGCAAAGCTGGTAAAGGAGTACGGTTTTGTTCACCTCTCCGCAGGAGACCTTCTCAGAGCCGAGCAGAAGCGTGAGGGCTCTAAGTACGGTGAATTGATTGCACAGTATATTAAAGATGGTCAGATCGTGCCTCAGGAGATCACCATTGCCCTACTGGAGCAGGCTATGAGGGAAAGTCTACAAACGGGAACTGCTAGGTTCTTGATCGACGGTTTCCCCAGAAAGATGGACCAGGCATTGACCTTTGAGGATAAAGTGGCCAAGTCGAGTTTCACTTTATATTTTGAGTGCCCTGAGTCAGTGATGCTGGCAAGACTTGTAGAAAGAGGAAAGACCAGTGGAAGAACTGATGATAACGTCGAGAGTATCAAGAAGCGTTTCAAGACTTTCATTGATACCAGTTACCCTGTTGTCGAGTATTTTGATAAAGCCGGAAAGGTTGTCAAAGTGTTTTGTGACCAGCCAATCGATACTGTGAACTCGCAGGTTGTGGCTGCTTTGAAGGAGAAAGGCATAGAGAAACCATCTAGCTAAGTACTAGACGGCTCCTTGGTCAATATTTTGTAAATTCCAATATTTAGAAACAAATAAAAAAGAATTAATCTAGAATTGTGTGTTTTTTTGGTTTTTTTTGAAATTATCCGGGAAAAGATCATCTCGGATAATGAAATTCATCTCCTGCGTATGTGAAGAAGAGAAACGAAAATACAACAGAAACTAATGAGGTTTGGCAAATATCATTTGTCAGCAAAATATTACTAACAAAGATAGAAGAAACTAACTTAAGATGCCATTCTAAATTTTTGAAATGCTCACAGTGTAAGATTTGCATAGAAGTGAGAGAGCAAGCCATTTTAACGCGGTCAATGCAACCACCAAGTATTACTTGTTCATCACAAAATAAGGTGTCAGAAGAAGCAAAAGATTGGCAAAAGGCGTATAAAGGCAATATGTGTACCTATGATGAATAGCTAGATGTGGTTTTCTTTTAATGGCTGGTATTTACTCTCACTCTCTCTCCTTCCACGAGGTATTCTTAACACACTTACTTAACTTGACTGGCACCCGCATATTGTCGCTGATATAACCTCTATGGGCTGCTGCTGTGCATTGCCCTCTGTGGCCCCCGAACCTGCTTGCTTA
Organism: Kuraishia piskuri; assembly: GCA_030567595.1. Taxonomy (NCBI): domain Eukaryota; kingdom Fungi; phylum Ascomycota; class Pichiomycetes; order Pichiales; family Pichiaceae; genus Kuraishia; species Kuraishia piskuri. The sequence continues at coordinate 83,945 of JAJLSM010000041.1, forward strand.
CCTGGGCATCCCGTTCTACGCATATAACAAACCCTCCCCCACACGAGAGAGAGGGCTGAGATCGCTGGCTCTCTCAGTGTGTGTGATGTGTATCTCGTTTACTGCCGGCAGCTCTAACAATGCACCATTCGTAGAACCAACGCTGCAGTCAGCCGGGAGATGTGCCTCTTGCATGGCTGTAATGTCATCTGCCTAGAAATGGAATTTGCCCATAATGGGAGGGTGAGGGTGGATGGCTTACGATTTGCAGGCTCGGAAGGGTCTTTTTTAGAAACACGCACAAGACTTAATAATTACCACTGGGGTCCTTCTCAGTGTCCGACTTTTTACAAAAACATTTATAGACTTGCATTTCTCATCAGACCACACGACTTAATATCGGAATTTGATGAGCATCCCAGCGGGAACAGACACACCACTCTGCCGTTTCTGAAGCTTTAAGAGAACGCACTGTTGATCCCGCGCAGATCTTATTTGGCATCTATAATTCCCACATATTTTTCTTTACCTGACGGCATATAAACCCCACTTCACTGTACAACTCAACATTAGGAACCGTCGCTCTCTTTCTTATCAGTGCTACCAGTATTGGAATAACTGGACTGGATATCGCCGCGAAATCTAATTATAACTTGGCCTCACTTCAGCCACCAACGCGAAGATGGCACCACCAAAGCGGAATACACTTTTTCTGTTGTTCCTGCTGGGAATGATAGTGTTTGTATCGTTCGTTGAATATGACAGCCAACAACCACTAGGCAAAGACATACGAGCTGAAGCTGGCGAGATCATGAAAAAATTATCATTCACAAATAACGCTATAGGAGATGTGCCTCCCGTGCAAGAACAAAAGGTCTCAACACCAGAGGCTGCTAAGATAAACCCTACAAATGAGAAGCAGAGGGAAACACAGCAACAGTTGGAGAAAGAACCACCAAAGGAGGAAGCTCAATCGTCCGTGGAGTTGAAGTCACAGGTGCCAAAGAAGGTAGATGAGGCCATAGAAACAGACGAGGAGAACCCGGAGAAGCCTCTTGAGCCTTGCACAGTTGTCCATCCCGTTACAGGAGCGTTCTATGATCTGAGGTCATTGGGATCGTTAGGGACCGAAGGCTTATCCCAGGCGTGGAACGCAAAGGGTTACGACTATGGAATGAATTTCACCCTCGGGGTGTGTTCCACTCCTGTTAAGAAGGCTGCAATTTTGCAGTCGCCAGATGGTGACTTTCCTGACATCATTGACCACGCGTTGGTGGGAGGCTATTATACAGACCCAGATGGTGTCAAATACTCCATTGGCGAGTTCGCCACCGACCCTCATTTCAGGGGCCGTAAATTGACTCTCACCTATACTGGAGGCAGTTACTGCCCAAGTGTTGATTTGAACGGAGATAGGGTGCGCAAGTCCACCATCCTCTCATTTTCCTGTGATAGGGAGATCATGGCCAAGGCACAGGTGTCCTTTGTGGGAGTTCTCAATGATTGTGATTACTTTTTCGAGGTGAGGACAATCCACGCCTGTGTTACCGCAGCCCGTTCCGATAATATGGCTCTTGTGACGATTTTCATGATCATATTATTGTCTGCACTTGGGGTCTACTGTGGCGGAGGGCTTATTTACAAGATGATTGTTCTGAAGAGGGTTCCCTCATACGGTGTGGTTAAGAACGTAAGGTCAATAGTGACCAAGCCGGCAAGTTGAACAAGGTTGAGCCAAGGTGCTAACAGGATCCATATGCAGCCAGGAAAATTACCGTGTTTATCTATCCTTCACGCCCAGAACGCCTTAGGAAATGAATGTTCTAATGGGCATCAGCACCGTTCTCCCAACGTGTTGGATACCACAATTCAGGAGTAGTTGTATAATTGAGTAAACAACCTTTTCTGATATTCAAAGTTATATGTAGATCTAGGTATATGAGAGAATATTTATACGGGCCGGCCTTTATGCTGGCTTACACCGACTCTGCACTCCTGCACCCACGCACACGTATCAAGCTCATCCATATTGGCACGCCCGTCTAATTTAGTGTGTGAGCAGCATAACAGCATAGCTCTGCTTCAAGCGCTCAAGCGGTGTATAGTAGGAGCCATCGGAACTGCACCAATGTCATAATTGTGTAACCCGCTCTGCACCTTATAGGCTTGTAACTGCCATTCTCAACTGTGCAGATGCTAATCCAGAATCCAGCCACACACATTGACTAGGAGTCAACAAAAATGCTTGCACACAACAACAGAGAACGACAGTCCCCCCGGCCCCACCCCTGCTTCCCCCTGCTCTTAGCCTACAGCCCCCTCCCTCTGTTCATCCTGCACCTTTCGGGACCTTCCATTCCTTATCAGTAACTCCAGTGGTTGCTTGCACGATGCTGCCTGGAGTCTGCCAATTACTTCGGGCAGGCGTTGGAAAAAAGCAAGGCACATCGAGTAGGGTAACTTGCAAGGCCACACGCAAGCTGGATCGACTTTTTTTTCTTCCACTTGGCCTCCTCCTCCCTTCTGTCGTCTGGGTGCTATTGAAGAATTTTTCTTGCCTCTTCTTTATTTCTAGGGAAGTATTGGTTTTCTTCTTTACAGATATTTATCTCTGACAGTAATTCAAAATGGTAAGTTAGAACCTACGTAATTGAGAAATCTACAATGGGAAATTCAGAATATTAACAGCTTTTTTTCTTGTACAGGGTAAGGAAAAGACTCACGTTAACGTCGTCGTCATCGGTCACGTCGACTCCGGT
>JAJLSM010000042.1:0-79776 GCA_030567595.1 Kuraishia piskuri
GGAGGGATGAAGAAGTTTATACTTCAAAGGTCAGAGAATGAGAGAGAACACAAACATTTACTGTAAAGAGTAGATATTGGTGATCTACTATATCTTTCCTATATATAATGCGCACATGTCACTCATCATTCCGGATAGAAGGTAGAGGCAGAGCAGCCAAAGGAGAGGCAAATTTTGCAACGGTTGCTCTGCCTTTTTTTTGCATTGCCCCCATGCGCAAGTGCAGACTGAAGAGTACATGATTTGCTTAGACCTAAGTAGAACTCTTCACAGGGAAACCGCATCACGAAGTATAAAAGGGCTGATTATGCATAGTTTCTCCGAACCCCAGACTATTCAGGAAACCCTCCCACATGTCAACGGCGAAAAGAAAAGAAAAAAGAAACCGTGCATAACGAAGCGAAGACATAAGCATTGGCGGTAAAGGTTTCTTTTGGGACATTTCTTGAGTATCACACTCAAAGCGGAGTTCCGATCTGCATGATATCCCACTACTGTTGGTACGATGAGCCGCTAATTGCGAGCAGTTTCTGAGACAACTGTGGAAGCCCCTCTTTTACGGCATCTCGATTGTCCCACTTTTACAAAATCAGGCCGTCCTAGTTGAATTCCGCGTGGGATTCCACTACTCCACACCGGCACCCTCGCAACACATTTTTTGCTGGTGGTGATGATCCACTGTCCACACACCCACCAGCGCATTGCACTGCCGCATTGTGGGGAATATAAATACGACCAAAGATCCCCTGTCCGTCGGACGAGAAGTGCTCACCTCTTCGACAGGGAATCCGTATCCAGCTTAAGCTCCTGTTTCTCATCAGACCAAAATATACACAATGACCAAAGACGCACAGTTCAAGAGTTACATCTACAACGACGATACCCCTCTTCCTCGTGCTGCTCCAGAGATCAGCTCCAATGTGCTCGACCTATTCTCTCTTAAGGGTAAAGTTGCTGTGATCACTGGATCTGCTAGAGGTCTTGGTCGCGCCATCGCTGAGGCTTATGCTCAGGCCGGTGCCGATGTTGCCGTTTGGGACTACAAAGACGCCCCAAGTGTGGCGACCGAGCTCAGCACCACCTATGGTATCAAATCGCGTTCTTACGGCTGTGACGTTGCCGACAGCAAGGCTGTTGAGGCTTGCGTGAAGCAGATTGAAGAGGACTTTGGCACGATTGACATCTTTGTGGCGAACGCCGGTGTTGCCTGGGAGAGCGGGTCTATCCTTGAGGATGAGAATGATGACGACAAGAACTGGTTCAGAGTTGTGAATGTGGATTACAACGGTGTGTACTTCTGTGCTAAGAATGTCGGTAAGATCTTCAAGAAGAACAAGAGAGGTTCTTTGATCATCACTGCCTCCATGTCTGGTTCCATTGTCAACGTTCCAAACCTGCAGGCTCCATACAACTCTGCCAAGGCTGCCTGTGTTCACCTGGGTAAGTCTCTTGCTGTGGAGTTTGCCCCATTTAATGCCAGAGTCAACACAGTCTCTCCAGGCTACTTGGACACTGGTCTCTCTGACTTCCTCCCAATGGAGACCAGAGCCAAGTGGTGGGGTATGACCCCCATGGGCAGAGAGGGTCTGCCACAGGAGCTGGTGGGTATATACCTGTACCTTGCTTCTAATGCCTCCACATTCACCACCGGTTCCAACATGGTTGTGGATGGTGGTTTCTGTGCTCCATAAGCAGGTTCTTTTGGTTTTAATGCCCTAATGACTTTTAATAGCAACATCTCTTAAACTTACGAACACTCTTGTGTGACTAGCCCCAGTCCGCTCAATGTATATACAACTTTAAAATCATCAACGCTATTTTCCAGTAGACGACGGTATATTAACGTTTTATATTTCCCGACCGAGGCACTCGTGGTTCATGTGCCATGACGTCATGTAACACCCACCTAATGTGCAGGGGGCTACTGTTTGTAGGCACTTCCTGCAGGGCAGTCTCCCTTTTTGGCGATTTACAGCAATCGTAGCCGCATCAACACCTGTCTTGACGAGAAACACAGTGCTGGAAGGTTGTCTCCCGTTGCAACCCATGGCCATTGATCAGATAGTTTAAATTGGCATTGTTTCCCTGATTGCTTCAGATAATTCTGGTTTTCACGTCTATATCTGTTACTTAGGACTTGCTGTATATTCTCGAAGCAAACAAAACGTTTTACACCGAAGTGATATACTGCACACCAACTGTCACTCAGCTCTCAGCTCTCAGCTTTCACATATACACGGGATTAATTCACGTGTCACATATTCCACTCTAATCAGAGAAACAAAATTCAAACAGTACCACAGAAATGTCCGACAACGTCGCAAGCTATATCCACGAAGATATCTCTACTCTTCCTCGGCCCGATCCCAAATTAGCCTCCGACGTGCTCTCCCTTTTTTCATTGAAGGGAAAGGTGGCATCTGTGACCGGCTCTTCTACTGGGATAGGATTTGCCGTGGCTGAAGCCTATGCCCAGGCAGGTGCCGATGTCGCCATCTGGTACAACTCCACCCCCGCAGAGAGTGGTGCGAAGGCCCTCGCTGAAAAATATGGAGTTGTCTGTAAGGCGTACAAATGCCCCGTGGGCGATTTCACAAAGGTCAAGGAGACGATCCTGCAAATAGAGAAGGATTTCGGAAAGATTGATATCTTTGTGGCGAACGCAGGTATTGCATGGACTTCGGGTGCATTGCTACAAGAGGAGTCGGACGAAGTTGCACTTGCCGAGTGGAGAAAGTTGTGGAATCTCGATGTGGATTCAGTTTTCTACTGTGCCAGAGTAGTTGGACAGATTTTCCGTCGCCAACGCCATGGCTCATTCATCATCACTGCCTCGATATCGGGATATATTGCGAATATCCCGCAACTCCAGGCCCCATACAATGCCGCCAAGGCTTCATTGCTACACTTTTCAAAGTCATTAGCTGTTGAGTGGGCATCTTTCAACGCTAGAGTTAACACAGTATCCCCAGGATACATCAAGACCTCTATCACTGATTTTGCAGAGAACAACATGCGCCAGCAATGGTGGAGCATGATCCCATTGGGAAGGGAGGCACTCCCGGAGGAGTTGGCAGGTGCATACCTCTACTTGGCCAGTGATGCCTCAACATACACCACCGGATCAGATATCAAGGTCGATGGTGGTTATACTGCAGTCTGATTGTTATCTCGTCGTTACAGTATATGTAGTTAGCTTTCAGATCGATACTTAAAGTAATACATGTAGAATTGCTTATACCCAATCATGTTTCATAGAAATTAGTAAAATCAGTTGAACGTTTCTAGTTTTGTGTGGGTCTGGCAAGGTGATATGTCTATGCCTGTGATTCCCAATTGTGGGTACAAACACAATCTCGGTACTCACAGTTCGTTTACCGGAAAATGCACAAAACCTGCGTTGCCAGTACGTCTACAGGTAGAAATACCGTTTTAAGATTTGTGGATATAAGTGTCACCGAGTTGTTGGGAAACAATTTACACACACACACCCGTGGATTAACAAACCAGCACTCTTTGTTACCTCCAGATATTTTCACTTAAGCGAAACAGCGGTCATCTCAACTACTATGACAGTTTTTGGCAAAAGGTATAGAAAAGTAGTGGGAGAGAATGAGTACGGGAGTGAAGCTGAGCAAGTGGATTCCAGTCCTCGAGCAACCTCGAACTCTAACGAAGATTCTTTTGAGGACTCAAAAGACTTGGAGGAAGGAAGAGAGCAAGTAAGCCCCTCTACACACCACTACAGAGATATGGTACGATTATATGGAGCAACCAAAGAGGAGAAGTCCCGTAGAGATTCTCCTCGTTTACAAAAGTGGACAAGACACAGGCGCTCAGATAGCTCAGGCAAGGTTACATCCTCTGAGGCATCCAAGGTATTCTTTATCGACACCAGAAATCTCAGCGAAATAGCAGAAACGGCCACTCAGGCAGAGGATAGTGATGATATTTCTAGATTCGACTCATCTTTGGTTGGTATAGGCACAGATAGCTTCCGTCGCAGGTTGGAAACACTACAACAGGCTTCTGAATTAGGAGAGATAGAGAAGTTGATCCAACACAATGCCGACAGTGATGATTTTCCAGATTCTTCACCAGAGGAAAGACTGGGAGAGGGACGTAGCTCAAGTGACTTTGGTGCTGGTGATAATGGTTCAGAAGGTTCATTGAGGTCCTCAATGATCGCTCCATTTTGTAACAGTCAGCGAACTTCCATGGTTTATACCACAATTATACTGCTGGGAGCGGGAACTATTGTTTTTGCTATATTCAGTTATCAGAGTAGCACAAAGAGTTCACTTGCATGACAGCGTAAACTGACACAAAGCAATGCCACAAAATGGTTGATGACTATACTTTTTGCAGATTGTTTATATATATGCATCCTCAATTTTACAACCACCCAGTATTCAGTGTATGAGTTTATGTTTTCTACTTATGAAACAATGAAGACACCAACTACACATATTGAAGAAGCTCAGGAAGGTAATTCCAAGGGCTCGGAAATACACCTCAACGAGGCATACCAGGAGGAGGAACCAAAAAGATCAAGCAGAAGGGGTTCTAAGGGAGGTGAGGTGCTCCCAGGTTTAAAGCATACAACAGGATTGAGCCCCATAGAAGAAGGGAGATCACCAACGCCCTCTCCACAGTCTACCTTGTACAGGGATATTGAAAACCAGAGACTAGGGCTTGGGAGGGCTTCCTCATCACTATTCGTCCATTCCGATAGGCAATTCAAGACAATTTGGCGGTGGCTTTTTCCTGGAGCCTCAGGCACATTTAGACCAGGAGGCACATCAGGAGAAGGCGGAGATGAAACTTCACCACTGCTGGGGGACCCAAATAGTGGTGATGGCCCTGATCACTTTCAGAATGATGTTGGATTCGGAAACGGGCCATCACTAATCGATATCATCTCAAAAGCATACCTACCATACTACATAGCCGCTGGGGTATTGATCCTCTTGATATTAGCATTGGTGATGTACCTAGCAGGGAACCTTGATCTTTTTTGGGTCATTATCAAGTTTATCGCTTGCTACCTTGGGCTTTTACCCGACTACTGCGATTCTTAAACTGTTATCATAGCACCCACTCCTAGATCACATCAACCCAAGGCGTGCCGCTCACTATATGATCAACTTGCCAATCAAAATTATAACCACACTAAGCTTTTAACGAAATATATAAATTTAACAGGTCACATCAGACTACCAACCATCTTTCCCTCTCAACCATTATATAAATCCTTAGTCTGCCGGCCTGCAGATTCAGCTTGGTTCTCTTAAGAGGGGGGGAGAGGTAACCGGTGAACAATGGCAGAGATGAGCTGAATATTTTTTTTATGCACTGCAATGATGATATATCTAAAGAAAAGAAAGAAATCCGCTCCAGGAAAAGAGTAGAAACATAATAAAAAAATCGTGATAGCAGTAACAGCAATGGTGACTCTGAGGAATCGCAATGGCAATAAAGGGGCCGAAAGTGTGTCTCGCGTTTCCCACCACTCGGAGGATGCCGTGAATGCAGATCGTGTTGAAGAGGAACAGTTGGAGGAAGAGGAAGAGGAAGAAGACAGTGATGATGAAGCACCCGAGGAAGAAATTGCTACCAGTGCCAAGGATATCGTACAACAGCGAGAAAGAGAGGCTCTACGCATCCAAGAGGAATCCAATAGGCTGGCAAAGCAGAAGAGACGAGAACAGCAGGAGAGGATACAAAAGGACAGGACAGCCAAAAAGGAGAGGCAAGAGTTGCAAAACAACAAACAGGTCGAACCATCAAATGATGAGGTTCCAGATCTTTTGCCAGATGATTTGTTGAATTCTTATTCTGAATCACAGCAGGTAGCGCAAATAGCCCCTACAGCTGTGCCCAAGCGTATCAAATTCGACGACATGGACGAAGAGGATCAGATATCTGAGGCAGAATACAGAAAGCAGATAAAGCAGCAAAAGCTAAAGGAGGCTAGGAATATCTTGAAGAGTTCAGTGAAAAAGGGACCAGTGACTGTCAGGGTGCTGGATCAGCTGAAGGCACACCGCATCAACAAAAAGTCTCCAATAACGAGACGTGGAATAGTGAGTGCACCAGTCAGCCAACTATCTGGTATAAACAAGAAAGAAAAGTGGTTAAAAAGGAAGGCACTGGGGAAGAGGTGATAATCATAATATTGTACTCTGGGATCGCACCACATACATGGAAATACAAATCATTAGATGGTACATACAATTATTTTTATGCTGTATCCGTAGGTTTTGTTTTTGAAGTTGAAGGGATGGAGTACGTTGCTATTCAGGTATCAGCGCAATACCAGCTGGCAACAGCATCCCTATTATACTGACGGTCAAATCAACGAAACCCATGGTGGGTGCTTCGGGTCTATCTACCACTGTCCCATCACTGTTGCTCGAGGTTGGCCTCTCACAGTGAGACTCTTCAAAAAGATCAAATAGGGCATGGGTTCCCACATATAACACGGAACCTCCACTAAATATTAGAAGTAAACCACTATACCACAAGTCTGTTTCTGGATCTGAGACTTCATATGAGCCACGCATCAGGCTCAAGAGCAGGAAACAAACCAGTGCACCTGCTGGCGCCGCTAACGAAAAGCAAATAAGATGAAAAGTAATCTCAGTGAAAGACCTCGTTGACGGTGGCCTCATGAGCACTGCCGTGAGCCCAAATGAAGCCGGTATCTTGTGTATGAAAATTGCCAAGAAAACAATCATGCCCATCTTGCTGTGAGTGGAAGATATCATCGCTGCCAGTGCCGTTCCATCGGAAAACGAGTGTATTATTAGACCCACAGTAAAAGGTGTGGATAGTACCTGCTTGATATAGTGTAATGCCATAGTCACCGGTGAGATATGTTTCCCCAGTTGTGTTCTGTTCGAAGGTGGGCGTGTTCCCCCCACAGGGCCAAAATCCTCCATGGGTAAATCCTCGATTTGATCATCAAACCTTATGCTACCATTATCAATTTGATTGTACTTAACGAAGGAGTTTGGATACAGAACCTTCGGCAGTTTCTCCATTGTGTATAGCAACAGGAACCCCAACAAGAGGGTAAAACCTACATATCGCGATGGAGAGAGGCCGCCTTCCAGAGAGCTATATAGCGTATTCACACCTTCGGGTACCACAATTGTTAGGGAAGTACCCATGAGAATGCCCGAGCCAAAAATGGACACCCTTCTCAAATGCTTCTGTGATAAGGGTAGAGATAGGGGAACTATGCCACAGAGGAAGGAGCTGTGGAGTGAACAGGTTAGTGATTGAAAGGGTGAACAAGAGCGAGAGCACAATCACCCTGTACGGGGCAAAAGAATGCGATTTTGCTCAAAACGGGCCATAACGAGGAACAATGCCTTCAACACAAACGTTCCACCCAACTCGGCGTAGTAGTACTTACGAAACCCCCATCAACGTTGAAAGAATGACAAGTGTCAACCCTCCCTCTGCCATTGTGCGCAAGATTTGGCAGAAAGGTAACAAATACCAGGCAGACAGTTGAATGCTCAGTCGGTATATACTTGCGACAACTACTAGGTATCACCAAGTTCCACAATCAAGTCCTTGTCAGGCTCCGGCAAAAATCGGCTTTCTCTCTCGCGATTTACAAACCCGTAGTAACACAACTTCGCACTTTCCCACTCTATAGCACACTGCAGTATGCATATAAAGCGATGGCCCTTCCCTATTGAGGCTTTTCTCCGTAGCGCCCTCTGCAGCTGCGCGGGCAGAGGTGCTGGTAGCCGCTATTCCCACGCACATAGAGATTATAGCTGGACTAGCTGGACAGCAGAGGTTACGCAGTGTTTACCTAAGGGTCCGGGAGAGAGAGATACACGACGCGACTTGCGCGGCATGCTTCATTTGACCTGGAGTACTTGAAAGGAGAGCCAGATAATATGTGAAATATTCTTTTCTAAAACTGTTTGCTGTATTTTACTTTCCATAGACTTTTAAAATGGAGAACCCACACGAGCAGGTGCAGAGTGCACTCTTTGCAAGAATTATCAACAACATGGTGAGTAAGAGTTAGCTGTGACCTAACGGGATAACAGGATCGATATTAACCATAATCTTGTTAGGAACGTGTGAACGAGTCGATGGGTATTCTCAACAAAACACTGGAAGAGGTAAATAAGGAGAACCTGAATGTAGAACTGCTGTCCCAGATGTGGGAGAATTACATCAAGAATGCTGAGTACCACTTGGAAACCACAGGGAATTTGAAGGAGCCATTATAAATGAATTAGATACACACACACGTTTGAAAGACAGCCAGCTTCCATTACACATAAGCCCAAGTCAGAATGCTGCTTATTTACGCTCCAGCCTCGGGTAACAAGAGGATTTGCAGGCAGATTCCCATGAATTGTTAGTAGAGTGGATCTCATCCCACGAACCAGATGGCAAAAATCGGGGGCTAGATTTTGCTTCACGAACCAGAATGATTACATTGGATGATAGACATGAATACGAGGAAGGATGGTTGGGCAATAAGCATAATGCTGGGAAAATGATAAGACCACCGGGCCTGTCCGCTCGTTGAGCAAGTGGTAACTGTCAGAGAGAAAGAAAAAACTAGGGGCACTGCTACTCATGGTGTACCGGGGAATGAATCTGTACATATTTTAACCTATACTGTTCAGCTGTATAAACATTTCCTATTGAAAAAAGTGCTCCAGGCTCATGGAGCTTTGTTGTAGTTATGACAATTTTGAGCTCGTTCTGCACAGCCCATAACTTGGCATGGTGCCGACATCTTTCAAACTATTTTAGCATCTTTGCATTTCTGTGCCTGAGGCCAACGTTAACATCCATTATAACCTCTGCAACCACCGAAACTAGCCACTTAATACTTCTGGGGTGCTGAATATCATGTTAGTAAATCCAGATGGGAATGAAACAGGGGGCTACACATGTGGAATCGTCAAAGAATACCTCACAAGCAAGTGACAAACTTTTTACTTACGCTGCTGGGTTGGCAACATGCCGTATCTCTTCTTCAAAGTTACTCTCTGTCTTGAGTACTTGTCATCTGGCGAGAATCTGGCTGGGTGAGCAGACTTCGTTATTTCACCGTCCTCAGTGGTCTTGTTCAGGGTGTAGACTCTCTTGCCATCTGGCCCCAAAGTGTACATCAAATGCATCTTGTATGAGTGGTTTCTATGTGTCTGGTTGGTTGTTCTGGAGTAGTGTTGAAGTACTCTAATAAGGTGCACCGTTAAGTTAACCCTCTCCTGTTAGCTGAAGCACTTCTTGCATCTGCGTAGAAAAAAAAATGAAATTTCTATTTGACGTACACACTACCACCGCTTCTGCCATCACACTATGCGAGATGTTAAGAGCTGAGATGTGGGGGGTGTGTGCACCCTCCCGCTCCCTCCTACCTCAGTTAAGGCGATGACACCGTCGCTGATTAGTGTCACATAATATTATGGCAGCATAGAGACATGCCCATACTGTCTCCATGCATGAACAGATAGAAGGGCCTCTTGCTAAGTGACACCTATCTATGTCAGATGGAGATCAAGCACCGAAGAATCCTTGGTATTGGTTCAAGACGATGGTCTCGTTGCATTGATTGGAGATTGATGAATATCTGTCCAAAGAGACTTTGAAGAAAGACCATTTACTGCACTGCACAAATCTGCGGGCGATTAAGAGCACAACTCCTGATGTCCAAGGATCATTTTGCTGACTTACTGTCAGGCGTGGGATCAGCCTCGGCCAGGAAGGCGGATTCCAAGCTGCCACTGGCTGATAGGTTGCGAGCCAGTGCAACACCATCTCCTGCTGTCCTGAGCAACAATTCCAGCTGGTCAGGCATTGATTTGCTGGATCAACTCGGGAGCAGCCGAAACGGTAACACCGCTGGAGGCAGTCCAAGTGGCCACAACCTCAACAATGGCGCCCAGACCGGTGTGACGTTTCCCGCACCAAGTGCCAACACTGTTTCAGGGACATCCAACACAAATTCACAGGATATCGAACAGCTCTTTGACATCTTTAACAGCCCTGCACAACCCTCTGTCGTCAGAAGTGCCCCAAGTGTAACACCTCCTCAAGATAACGGGAACTTGCTTCTAGATGATGAATACTCTACAGTCACTACACCAGCGGAGTCTCGAGACGCATTACCGATTGAGACACAGTACAGCCAATCCAACAGCTCACATAACTCTCTTGGGAACTCTCACGCATTGAATTCTGACGAGGCCCGCTCCTCCTCATCTTCTACGAGAGCATACAGACTTAACAGAAGAGATGGGGCTCTTGCAGAACTTGTAGACATGGGATTCTCTATTGAGATGTCCAATGAAGCATTGGATAGTACCGAATCGGGTGATGATATACAAGGTGCAATCACCTACTTGATGAATGCTGCACATGGCAGGACGAAGAAACAACCATCCCAAGAGCGGGAGAGCAATAGAAGCAACAGCAGGGAGAGAAGGAGAAATAATACAAGGCAAGATAATGAATTCCTCACATCCCAGGATGATTTTGGTGCAGCGGTAAATGAGATCTCCTCGGAGTTGTTCGCTAAAGCGTCGTTTCTCCTGCAGAAAGGAAGAACTACGCTAGCGAAGGGTATTGATATGTATAAGGCTCAACAGCTGGAGAACAACAACAACCAACCTGCCTGGATGAAAAACCAACAAAGATACAAATCACAGTCAATGCATCTCGAGGGTGATGATGAAGAGGAAGAATTGGATGCAGCGCAGATGAGGCGCATTGTTGAAGAGCAGAGAGTAAGAGAGATCCAGTTACGTCGCGAGAGAGAACGAGAGCAAGAGGCGAGACTTAGGCAGAAGAGGGAGGAAGAGAGACAAAATCAAAGAAGATCTTCCAGCTTTCACCAGAAAAATGATGAGGCTCCACCGCGCTCATTTCAACAAAATAGGTCAAAGCCATCACTTGTGGCGGAAAGCCGGTTCGAACGCCCATCCCCTAGGTCGAGTTCTGACGACAGTGCAGAAAGGATAGAGAAACCTGCGCCACGTAGGCCTCAACCGCCAATCTCAAGGGAATTGGAGTCTCCTTCCCCTGTTCTGGATATATTCAACTCTCCCATCCCTCTGGTGTCTAGATTAGACAGACTGCGCAATACAAAGGCAGAGGACGAGCCTGTCTATGTCTCCAGGTCCAGAAGGCGCCAACCACCAGTACCCCAAGTTGCCAAGAAGCCTAGCATTGTAATTCCCGAAGTTTCAATTTCAAGCATGCAACTGGCATCTTTCAACCAGAAAAAGGAGGAGGGAAACACGCTATTTAAGAAAGGTGATTTTTCAGCAGCCTTGGAAGCCTACCAGCAGTGTATGAATGATTTGCCAAGCGGCCATAAACTATGTGTAATGGCCACTTCAAATCTGGCCACTTGCTACGCAAAGGTTGGCGATTCCAAGAGCGCCCTTTCCACCTGCGACCGCGGTCTCAAGCTGATTGCATCATATGGTGGTTCTATCAGTGACCTGTCTACTGCGTTCATTGAGGAAGGGAAGTCTGTTAAGCAATTTTGGCTGAAGCTGCAGGTGAAGAAGGCAGAAGTGCTTGAGCACCTGGAGAGGTTCCAGGAAGCGCTTGATACCTACAATCTCATCATTGAGAACGGAGGCTCTTCAAAGCCTGTGATGGATGGTAAGAGACGGTGCCTGGGAGTTTTGAACCCACGCCCACAGTCTGTGCCGACCCCACGGCCTGCTGCTTCCATAGCCAAGGCAGCTGCGTCGATTGCAAGGCCGGTATCCTCTGCCCAATCCGATGCCGTGAACCGTTTGAAGGCTGAGTCGCACAAAGCGGAGTCTTTTGAGAACGAGAAATTTCGACTCCACGATCAGATTGAGGGCAAGATCAACAGCTGGAAGGCAGGGAAGGAGGATAACCTCCGCGCGCTGCTCTCATCACTTCAGCTCATCTTGTGGCCCGAGTGCAACTGGAAGGCAGTTACTATTGCTGATATGGTGCTCGATAAGAAGGTCAAGTTAATATACATGAAGGCCGTGGCAAAGACACATCCAGACAAGATCAGTGCGGATGCCACCACGGAACAGAAGCTCATTGCACAGAGCGTGTTTGTGGTACTTAACCAGGCATGGGACAAGTTTAGAGAGATGAACAGTATGCAGTGAGTTTGCGTTGTGCATGTAGCATTTTGCATGATAGAGATACGATAGGAGACACAAAAACCGCAAATCATTATAGTCATTAATTAATAAATATGTCGACAGGTGAAGTAAGAGTCGAAATGCATGTATATTCTATTATTGCGAGTTTACTCGTCTGGTTGATCCACGGCCGCCGCTTTATTGTATTCCAACAATGCCTTTTGGATGCTAACGCTCAAGGGCTCCATGAGCATCTTCACCTTGGCCAGCCTCTCTGCCGCGTCCTTTCCATCTGTACTTTCGGCCACTTTGGCCACCACGGCGTCCACTCGATCAGCACACTTCTTCACAGAAATGAACAGGTTTCTCAAGGCTATCAGTTCCTTCTTGTTCTCTCCTGAGCTTTGGTTGAAATGAGACCAGAAATGCCTCAGGAACTCAATTGTTGTACTGTGGGTCAAGCGAAGCTCCTCGATCACCTCTCTGGATAATCCCAAAGCAGAAATATCCTCCTCATCATCCCTCTGCAGTAGGGTCGCATCCGAGGCATCACCGTTGCCCGACTGGAGTGTGCTCACGAAGCCACCAGCTGTCCCACTGTTGAATCTGAAAGCTTGCCAGCTCTGGCTGGCCTGTCTGGCGTTCAACCTCACCAAAGCGGAGATCTCCCTTGAGGCATCCTGAATAGCCTGTTTTCTTTTGTCTGATTGGAAAAGCTCCTGTAAATCCAATGCGGTGCCTTCTGTGAAGTAGTGTTTGAGTTCACCCACAAACTCTGTATAAGATTGGCCCCTGTTGGTGTTCAGCCCCGATAGGGGCTTGCCCTTACCTTCATCAGTTGTGAGCAACTCTGCAGCCACATTGGTGTCAGTGGCCATCTTCAACTCGTTGTATGTAGTGACTGTCTTGTCTCTTAGGTCGTGGAGTTCCATCTCTTCCTCCTTTTCAGCTTCTTCTAGATCGGCAGCCCCAGTCCCTTCACCAGCATCACCAGCAACGCCACTGCCGCTCTTTTGCATCATGCGCCGTGAAAGTCTGTTCATACTCTTCATTATGGAGACCATGTCCTGGTTTTTATCGGATCTCATCGTGATGTCTGGGGTATTGCCCAGCTTCTGTGGGTTGTCCTCCTCGTTACCAAGAACATCGATGAACTTATTAACGTGGATGTCGTCTATGTTGATCTTGGCCCTTTTGAGTGCAGGTAGGGCACCATCTTCTGCATTCTTGTTGTTCTCATCCGCCATCGCTTCTTCGCCTTCATAATCAGGATCAACATATAGGTACTTGTCCATGGTGACGTCACCCCTATCGTACGGGTTAATCTTCTCTCCTCTAAGCTTGCGGAACAGCTTTGAACTGAAGAAGCGAGACCAGAAGTCACCCTCGCTGATTCTCGGCACATTGTCATCGTAGGCCTTACGCACAATTGGGTATTGCTCAAATATCTCATGGATCTTTTCTCTGGTGACACTGACGTTCACTTGGTTCTCGCTACTGGCTATCGGCTTGATGGTACTCAGGACGTTGTACGGTCCACGTCTCTGGGTGTTTTGGACTGCAAAGGAACGCAAAAGAGGAATTCTCGTTGCCCAGAACTCTTCTGGTGCCAATTTCGTGTTTATCACAGCTTCTTTAAAAGTAGCCATGAGCATCTTATTCTGCATCAGAAGTTTTTGCTGAAGCGGATAGTTCTTGAGAAGCACCTTTGGGTCCAGGGCACCTTCTATCCCAGGTTCAACTGACGAGGTAGGTGTGGCAGATCTGGCGGTCTGCACATTGGCGAGGGGAGTTGGGGTTCCCGCATTGCTCCTGCTTAACTCACGAGCAGACTCCTCAGCGACTATCGACGCTCGTTTCCTCGCCACCACTTGCTGTAGAGTTCGCTGGATGTTGTCCATTGTAGGCCTGTTGTTGAAGACAAACACCGTGTCAGAAGTTGCCAATGTTGGCGTTTGCTCCGATCCCTCAACGGGAGTCACCACAACCTTCAGCATGTTCTTGTCCGATGTTGCTGGTGTCGCCTTGAGACTGGTGATCTGGTCCAGACGGATATCAATCTTGGGGAACGGCACAGAACTGTCGATACTTTGCCATTTCAACATAGGTGGGTCAGACTCCTCATGGATCATGAGCATCCCAGCCTTTTTCTTGTAGGCTGCAGCACCTTTCACCGTTGCCATAGTGCATAGGGCTATATGAGCTGTTGGGAGAGTGCAGTGCGGAGGGAAGGATCAATTGGCTCGAATATACTGTGTGGGAAGACAATTCCAAACCAACACAGCAACTACCAAGTGACTTATTGTTTATGTGCTTGTCACCACCTGAACTATTACTTTCAACCCAAACTTTCTCTCTTTGCCTATACATGGCCTTATCTTTTCACCCCAGCCGTAATCCCCCATTGCAGATGATTACCGTGAGATGAATGTGAGAGGTGATGATGGGCTCTGCAAATAGTTGATCAATGCACGAGCAAGAGAAGTGCGATGAGCTAAGGTTGGGAATTGGAAGCTCTGCAGGAAACAGTGGTTTGGAAGAGATTGTTCACCAGTCTCCTAGACAAAGTCAGGGCTAAAATTTGGCTATTTACTAGAATAGTGTTGTGGCTCTTGCTGTTAACACTTTTTGTTTCTAACTCAGGCTATCGAAAACTTCAAGAATGCATCTACCGTTGAGAACAAGCAGGTGGGGTTTGGGCATCTCCAGTGGTCACACCATAATGCGGAGACTGGTAGCTCCTCAGGCAATGGCTGTACGTGGCCTCAGAATGACGCCTCTGGCAAAGTCCCAGAGTGAGGTGCCTATCAAAGACGAGAAACCCATTGTAAAACCAAAGAGAATGACCATTAACGACGAACTGCCGGACCCCATGAAAGGTGTCAAGAGGAATAGGGTGGCATTTGGCATATTTGCCGTGTCGATGTCTCTGATGCTGTTTGGTATCTTCCAGTACGAAAAGGTGTCTTCGCCCGTCATGAATGCGGCGATGTACTTTTTGAGGAGGTCTCATTTGGCCCGCGAGACACTTGGACGGGAGATCAGATTCGGAGGTCTGTTCCCCTGGATCACAGGTGAGCTCAACACCATGCGTGGTAGAGTAGACGTAAGGGTAGAGGTTGAGGGCACCAAGGACAGGGCTGTCATGTCATTGAGAGCGAACAGGGATAGCAGGTTGCACTCTTTCCAGATCCTAGAGTGGAGTCTTGAGTTTAACGGGCCACAGGGAAAGAGAATTGTGAATCTGCTGGAGGATCCATCGATTGACCTTGAACTGTGAGTAGATGAAGAACCAACACCTTAAGTACGCTTTTTTTTTGGTTATCCTGTACATATTTCAATAATCCATTTTGCAAAAGCGTCTGAACCAAAGCCATTTATGTATTTAATATATACATACATATATATATATAAATTCGGATATTCCATATGAAGTTGATGTCTTCACCATGATAAATGTAGAAGAACAAAAAAATTACAGCTAGCAGTGCGATAACACAGCCGAGATAAATACGAACAAAATAGAGAAAGGGCAATAAAAAAGGGGGAAATGAGGAAAGGAATGGCATCATCCATATTATAAAAAAATGGAGCATGGAATCGGAGCCGTACCAGTTTGAAGAAGATGCAAGAGATTAGCAGCGAGGAAAATGCGATTTATACAGGAGACAAGAGGTAGAGAAAAGAATGAATGAAGGAAGAATGCTGATGTCAAATAAATAAGCCCAGCTTCATTTCATTACGCTCTTGATGAACTCTTCTCTGCTCTTCACATAATCCTCTGCGTCAGCTGAGCTATATGGATCATACCTGGTATCCTCGGTGTCTGCATACTCGGCATCGTTATCTATAGCGGAAGCACTTTGAGGATCTGCGGGTGCGCCATTGCTTATGATCTGTGAGGATCTAGGCGGAGTATCAAACGGAGTGGCCATGACATTTTGCGAGTGGTTGAAGGTTGTTTCCTGTTCCTCGCCTTCATCATTATCCATTTCGATCCTCAACCCTGAGGTAGCCCTTGGGGTTCTGGTGAGCTTTGGAGGCTCACTAGGAGCAAAATCACCTTCAGCGCCCTTCTTTTCACCTCCCATCATCAGCAATGAGTTGGAGGATGAGTTAGCAGTCCCAGACCTGCTGGGCTTGTTAACTGCACCACCCATTGCTGACGCTGGCCTAGGGTTGCCGTTGAGAGCAATCATGGATCCGTTTCTGCTGCTCTCGTTACTGTAGGGGTTGGTTGTAAAAGTCTTCCCATAATTGTTGATGAGGTTGAGAGTAGAGGGCGTGGCATTCACCATTGTGTGTGTTGTATTGGGGAAGCTCGAGGAGTCGTTTTTGTGAAGATGTTTAATGAACTCCGATTGCAGAACCAGAGTTGCAGCATCCGGTGGAGCTTGCTGTGATGATACGAGATTGTGGAATGAGCTGTTATTACTGCTCGAGGAGGCGTTTGCATGGTGCTGATTTCCGGCACCAGAGTCAGTGAAAGAACCGCCTAGCGAGGAAGCACCTGGCGAGTTAGCAGAATCGTTGAACCTTGGGGGTAGCACCGGTATCACGGAGTCGATGTAATCCAAGTAGTCAATCTGCTGGTAAACAGCATTTGGATTTGGTGATCTTGCTGATATATCCGTCATGTTTGACAGCGACTTTGTCCTTGAGTTGTGGGTCGATGTGGTGATGGTGGTCTCGCCCGCACCACTGCTGCTGCCTTTACCCATATCATCACTGGAAGTGTTGAGTATCACAGAAGATGAACTCCCCGTCGAGCCCTTCTTTCCCACGTGAATCGGGCTGTGCGGCTCTACATGGATGTCTGTCAAGTCGAGGTCCTTTGTGTCTATTGCATTCATGTCCTCCTCCTCCATCTCTCTCTTGAATCGCCTCGAAGATCTATACCATATAAACAACACCCCCAATATGATAAGCGCACCGGGGATGGCCACGGCACATCCCACGGCCACAGACGTTTGGGACGCCATTTATGTCGTTATGTGGTTGTAGGTGCACGAGAAACCTGTGTTGGTCTGGAGAATATGTACTCTCTCAGAGAACGTGTGTGGTAGTGGATGCCGCAGTTCCAGAAGGGAAATTCTCTGAAAAAGTCACTGAGGTCCCGAGAAAAGTTGCAACTATGAAGGGAGCAGCAGAAACAGCGGACTATGGAAAAACTCCCCCTCAGGTTGGAATACCACCGGCTGCAAGAAGAACCAACAAAAAAACACAGCCAAAAAACAAAAACTGACGGTTCCTTAGTGCAAACCTGTCTGGATGCAAGGAGCAACAACCGGAACGATAGCAAGAGCGGTCGGCAGCAAAGGATCCAAAAGCCCAAAAAAAAGCTCACCGATCTCCTATAGAGATAAGCGATATTATAGCGTCAGACGATAAACGAAAGAAAAAAAGAAATCCTATAGAAAGCGTTGCACTCAAAAGTCCCCAGAAGTGAACACAATTATTTTCAATCACTACAATGGTATGACCTTACGTCGCTAATCAGGCACAAGAGAAGATGCTGTGGATCCCTGTGCTAGCGATTCATTGCCCTGTTTGAGACGGTACCGCTTGTTGCCCTGCTTCCACGGGCCGATTGGGAAGACTGCATGGCCAGAGAAGGGATTTTCTGAGTGTGGAATGGGAGACACTCCAACGGAACAAGCATATTTCGACAGGGCGGGACTGCATGCCGCTCTATTGACCCGTGCTGGGTCTTTCTTTTGGCAGCGGGGGTGGTGAGATGAAGCATAACGTACAGGCATGCACGCAAGGGAGTGCAAAACAAATTGCGGCAGAAGTAGAGGCAGAGCAGAATACAGGAGAGGAGAGGAGCGGGGCGACGTTGAGAAGGCGTCCCCTAAGGCAGCAAGGCCAGAAAAAAAGAAATCGTGGCTTTGTTCTACTACACGTAATTACACCAGAAAACAACGATACCCTATGCCTATACCAATACGCATGCTTTGCTAGCTGTGAAGATTCATTCCGTTCCAACGGAGGTGTGCGAACTCTCTCGAAAGAGGTTAAAAGACGGAATGGATGAAAGAGGAGGCAGGTAGGAGAGGGGAGAGAAGAGGAACCGGGCAGGGGGGCAGAAGGCAGATACACCTTTGCCGGCTTTGCCTAAAGGGGCCATGCCTGCAACGCTTTGGATTTTATCCGTGCATTACTCAATGCACCCAGGCTCCTGTCCTCTGCGAAAGAAGGGGCGTTGAGAGCTGCCACCTGCAGATGCCTTCTATTTTTATACACAACATGGACATAAGGAGGAGCACAGCAGGGCCCGTCAGCATGCGGGAATGTATGGGACGCAGAGGAGCTGTAGATACAAGAGAGAGAGAGAGAGAGGAAGTCGATGCATGCAAGAATTGGGCCAGTGCACATACATTGATTTGAAGGGCAATGTGCATATCTTACGCATGCCTCAATATATGAGGAGCTAAGTAAGTATAGTAGGGATATGTATATATATATTTACATAGATGTATATTTACATTGATCACTTTTTTTTCTTATCTACATATGGTATCATCACATATTCCTGGGGTACATCTTAGAAGCGTCCGCCATTGAACAAATCATAGAACCCAGAACTGTGTGCGTCACAGTTGCTGATAGAGCGTCTCCGTTCAGCTTCAGGAAGCCACTTGTTCATGTTTGCTATTCTACGCTCGCTTGCCGGGTGTGTTGACAAGAACTCTGGAACCTTGCCTCCTCTCATTTGCCTCTGCTTTTGCTCAAATGCAGACATGCGCGACCATAGTCGTGGGGCCTCGTGTGGATCGAAGCACGCCTCAGACATAAGCATCAGTCCGATATAGTCTGCCTCTGTCTCCATCTCACGAGACGCAGGCATTTGCAATGCTGTCTGAAGGATGAGCCGATTTATTGAGTCAGAGCCTGTTATTGTGTACATGATCAGCCCCAGCACAGAGTAGAACGGCGTCTTGGAGAGATTCTCAGCCGTATGCCTTGCCATCTGGTGGGCAAATTCATGGGACAGGATAGTGGCTAACCCATCGTCATTGCCCGCAATTGGGAGAATGGAGCTGATCACAAACACTTTGCCATTTGGCAGCACAAAGGCATTGGGTGGAGATGTGGGGTCATTGATCACATGCACTTTCCAGTCGATATTATTGCTGGACCCTGGTGTTCCAACGGGTAATTGTTGTTGTTCATGTGGATGGGGTGCTTCGTATCCATCGTGCACAAACCCGGATGGTGGGGCACTTGCCGGACCCTGCGCGCGTTCCTCGTTGACTCTAGCTGCCTCGATGATTCTTGCCATGATTCTTTTCACCCGCAGCGTGGTTGGGTGGTTATCGGGCAAGAGCTGCCCCCGCGTCTCACGTAGTAATGTTTTATATGAATAATCTCCGATCTTGCGTTCAATGCTTTGGGGAATCCACATGAACCGTGTGCGCTTGGAAATAGGCGCCTCCTCAAGATGGGTGACCACGAAAAGACCAGTGCCACCCACAAAGAGGTACACATACCGCCTGCTGCGTGGGTTCTGCAATATGCTGAAACCACTAGAAGATCCTCCTAAGGACTGGAACCTGTTGTAAGTGGCGTAGTTTCTCAGTGTGCCTCGAGGAAAACCATTTGGAGCGCCATTATATATGTTGCGGCCGACTGACCGTCGTAGTGATTGCCCCCACACTAACCCTGAAAAACTGCCTCTCAGACAACCACTCCCTATGTTCAGCATTATCAATCAGCCTAATGCAATATATTTCAAATACAAAAGCAGCTGAGAGAACCCCTCCCTTATTTGTTCTCTTTGCCTCTCGGTTATTCTTATCTAAACATATCATGCTGCTCCACTCTCTTAAGACCGAAATCCCACTCTTCGTCGTGTTGATGCACGACCTACAGATAACTTCCGCTTTAGGGAGATGAGATGCTCTGAAGGCGAAATAAATATCTAATCAGTTGAGTGCTGTATTATTGGGCCTTTGCAATATATCAACACCACAGCCATGGGAAAGAAGGCCGAGTTTGGAACTCCAAAGTACATTTCTAACCAGATCAAAGCGTCTGGGCTACAGAAGCTTCGTTTCTACTGCCAGATCTGCGAGAAGCAGTGCAGGGATGATAACGGGTTCAAATGCCATATACAGAGCGAGTCCCATGTGCGGAAAGTGCGAGAGGCCGATGGAGGACGCGGCAGCAGCAACGGGGTAATTGAGGAATATTCACAAAAGTTCTTGAAGGACTTTTTGTCCCTTTTGAGGATGAGCCATGGTGAGAAAGAGATTGGTGCAAATAGATTCTACCAGGAGTACATTTCCGATAAAGAGCACATCCACATGAATGCAACCAAATGGACCTCTCTCACATCGTTTGTCTCGTTTCTGGGTAAAAATGGATACTGCCGTGTCACTGTTGATGATGAGGAGCAAGGAGATGGAGGGCAGAGTCGTGAAGAGCCGCTGATGATCGCATATATAGACAACACGCCGGATGCCGTACGAAGACGCGAAGCCGCTGCCAGGAAAAACCAGATATCACAGACCGATGAAGAGATCAGCATGAGGTACATTGAGCAGCAGATCAAGAGTGCAGGTGCAAGTGCAGGTGTATCGGAAGACACCTCCAATAAGAGGCGGCTATCATCGGCTTCCCAAGAGTTCAAACCTATCAAGCTCTCTACAAAGAAGAGTGCATCACCCGAGGCGACGACTACGACGGTTCCATCAGATGGCTCTGTCGACCCAAGTGTGTACACCAAGAGTATCAACAAGTGTGGCATGAGGGTTCTTCCTGTGGATCCCACTCAGGGGGTTACAGATGAGTCACCTGCTACGGGTGGCCCTAAGGGGCCCATTGTGGGAAGGCCGGGCCTCAAGCTGAAGTCGAGGATGCCTGTGAAGAAGGTGAATGTTCTCAAGGGGAACGTGCTGAAGAGTGGCATGTCTATCAAATAAGCAACACACATTATTGTATACATTCATTACAAGTAATAAAGCCCCATCCTTTATCATATTCCAATACTGTATGATTTCCAAGTAGATATTGCTATCTCTGCTCTCCTTCTGCATCCTGCATCTCTCTCCCTTAATCTGTCACATGCTCACCGGCGTGACGGGACTGCATCACTTCGCATGCAAGCGGAGCGACAGCCACCCCAGACTAACGCAGACCCGCTTTGGGACACCAAGGAAACAATTAAACGTGCATATCGAAGAGGAAGAACCGGGCCGTTTAGGGTCATTTCCTGGTGGGAAATCAGGGAAGATCAGAATAACTACAGAGTTGATGCTCATGAGAATGAAAACACAGAGCTTTTAATCGTGGCAGCATAAGTCAAGAAACCAGCTGGGTAATGACCAAGTGCCAAGGCTGCATTGTATGAGTAGTTATCATTGCAGGGAGCATTGGGTATTGGTTAGGTATTGATAACAGACAGTCAGCTACCTTACCTCCACTAGATAAAAACACAGCCATGACAGACTACAAGGACACTGCATATATTGGACTTCAGCAGTCGTTTCACAACCCGTTTGAGTCAATAACAGAGACTCTCATACAAAGGCACATATCACTACACGACAGCCTGAGAAAGTCAGCCATCCACGGCGGAGGGTCCTCCATTACATCATCAGAGGCATGTGGAGATAGCACTGAACTACCGCTCGAAGGGTACTTTTCTCATCTGCCCGCCGTCTCCTCAATATTTTCCTCGATTATCAGGGGAACCGCCAATGCACTAAGAGATGTACCTGTGCTACGGCACTGGATAGGACCACCCATCGAGCACGAGGCACAGATAAACAAGCTACTTGCGCAGCAAAAGGCTGCAACCAGTTACAAGGAGTGGTACGAGACATCTGTGAAGCTGGACTCTCTCCTGAAGAAAGATGACTGGAAAAACGAACCGGCGTCGCCTCTATACGACTCGGAACTCATCTCAAGGAGATTGCAAGAGCTGAGGCAGGCACGAGAGGAGGGAGACTACAAGAAACTACTCTATCTCGTGCGAACGACATGGACGCGAAACATGGGAAATATGGGCAACGGCAATCTATATAGGCACTCTCATGTAGGGACAAAGACCCTCATAGAAGATTTCATAGCGGAATGTGAAGAGTGTCTTCAGGTCCTGGCACAAGCTGACACTAAAATAGACGACAGGTATGTTCTTGGAATGCTCATCCAAACTCGCAAAAACATTGGTAGAACAGCACTCGTGCTATCTGGTGGAGGGTGTTTTGGTCTGTTCCACATTGGGGTATTGTCCACACTCTTGGAGTTGGAGCTTTTCCCAAAGATCATCTCGGGCTCTTCGGCGGGTGCTATTATTGCCAGTATACTGTGCGTACGCACGAGCGAGGAGATTTTAGACTTCATGTCCACCATAACGGAGCGCAAGTTTGAGATATTTGATGAATACGACAACAAGGAGGGTCTACTCGTTTGTCTGTCGCGATTTCTCAAATATGGCACCTGGTTTGACAACATATACCTGCAAAACACCATGCACGAGTTCCTAGGAGACCTGACTTTCAGGGAGTCTTATAACAGAACAGGACGTGTACTCAATGTGACAGTCTCTCCAGCCACTGTCCACGAGCAGCCTTCGCTACTCAACTATCTTACTGCGCCGAACGTACTGATATGGTCAGCTGTATGTGCATCTTGTTCTTTGCCTGGTGTTTTCCCCTCTTCCACTATATACGAGAAGAATATAAAGACGGGGGAGACACAAGAGTGGAGTAACCCAAACGTGAAGTTCGTGGATGGATCTGTACATAGCGACCTCCCAATCACACGTCTTTCGGAGATGTTCAACGTGGACCACATCATCGCGTGCCAGGTGAACCCCCATGTAGCCCCATTTCTCAAGATGTCTATTGAGAGCGTTGGAGGTGAAGTGGAAAATGAGTATTCAGCGCGCATCAAAAGAATGCTCAACGATGCATATGGTTTGTGGGCTGGAGAGGTGATGCATCACCTGGAGGTGGCTAGCGAGTTGGGTATATGCACCAATTTGGCGACGAAAATGAGATCCGTTATTGCACAGCAGTACTCTGGTGATGTCAACATTCTTCCGGACCTGCGGTTTACCGAATTGAACAAATTGCTCGTGAACCCCACCGCGGAGTTTTTATTGGATGCCACCGCAAGAGGTGCGAGGGCTACATGGCCAAAGATCACACTCATCCGGAACCATTGCTCGATCGAGTTTGCCCTTGATAAAGCAATCGCCGAAATAAGATCACGTCTCTTCACGCTAAGGCTCGCAGATGCTATGTTCACAGTCCCTTTGGTGGCTGACACGGAAAATCACGCTACAGAGTCACAAGGTTACGACTACTACGGAGTGCATCCATCTCACCAGACTGCTAATGGGGAAAAGATTGATGCTCAGAGACAGCGCCACGTAGCTGGCCACTCGGGGCTCCGTTCTCGCCACCATGGAAGACACAGGTCAGAGACATTTTCGGTTGGAGCCTACAGCAGAGGTTTACGTGTGAAAGCATCTATGCCCATCATTCAAGCGAATGGTGTAGAACGCGAAAGATACCAGGACAAAACCAACAGAATCAACAAGGAAAAAGATTCGGTTACTCGTACAGTAGGACGTCGTCATGGTCACTCTGTTTCCGGGGGACGACCTCACCGCCTGATGGAATGGGACCATCACAGTCCCAGTGGTAGCATGATGACTCGTGCATCTTGGGACTCCTCTTTGATGTCAGTTGCACCGGGTGATAAGGATCAAGAGTCGATTGATGGAGACTTATTCTATAACAATCATTCCACCCCGTTACCGCCTGGTTCAAGCGAGGCGTCATTTCCCGTGGTGTTCCCCAAGGCACAGGGTAACAATGGGCTTGTTGAGACAGACGTGCTGGGTGAATCGGAGACACGTAATCAACAGACCAACTCCACAGGGCTGTTGAAACGCAATTCAATGTCTTTGAGGAGGATAACTTCTTCTCTGTTCAAGGACACCACTCCTCGGGTTATGGCTGGTGACGTAGGACATACCTCCTCTATCCCGATGGCTCATACCACCTCCAAGACTGCTCCAGAGACACCCATTAGGAGCAGCGGTTCTGGCAGCGCTAGCACATCTAGACGACCCTCGTTTTCTGCCGTGAGGTCTTCATCTTTCATTTCGGCAAGTCGGAGAACACCGCAGACTCCGGCTGTGGTGCCACCCGGATATGCTGAAACGGGCAACAACATTTCACTATCTGCACCTAATTTGAGGCGTCATGGCAGTAGTGTATCTCATCAGTCATCATTTTCAAGAGTACTTCCACCAGTCGATGATGGAAAAAGACTGGAGGAATCTCATGGGGAGATGCAATACACTACACAGGATTCAAAGCTCAATTCTCAGACCCCGTCCCGTTCGGTCAAATGCAAAAACACTTCAAACATTATACCCTCTTCGGGTCTAGGATCTATCTCAACCGGCATAATCATGGGAACAATGGATGATGAGTGCCTGTCATCGGACAATGATCCTCTTGTTGAACTTGATAGCTCAACATATAATGATGGTGAATATGCTGGAAATGCTTCAAAAGGTGTTGAATACTGGGATGAAATCGAAGGAGCACGTGAGAACAGCTTGAATTCTGGGAAAAGTCGACTGCAAATGTTTGAGGATGATGCTGATGATGACATGATGGCAAGTCCGCTCACATTTAAGACGAATGAATTTAACGATTTGGGGCTTCAGAGTGTAAAAGCTACCGGTGGGAGGGATTCTGACGGCTCAGACAGCATAGAGAGTATAGGAGAGTTGGATACAGATGAGGATGTGGGTAGTTGGTATGGAAAGGAAGACGGAGGTGATAACTATTTTGACAATCAGTCCGCAGCTGGATTTTACAATGAAAGCATGAGATCTGATAAACCTGTCCAGGCCGAAAACACAGTGAAATCAGAATATCAACGGATACAGTTTAAGCCTCCACAGACCCAATTGTCACCCTCTGAAACAACACCCACAGGTGTCAGGAGAAGAGTCAGCTTCGAAAAGAACGTGAAGCCGTAAGAGTTATGGGGCCTTTGTAAAAATTTAATGGTTTTCACAATTTAATGAGAAAAATTCACGAATTCACTGACTTACAATTTAATATATAAAGTAAAGAATGCTGTTTTGGTATGCCTGGGTATGCTAGATAGTCTTATTGGGCGATAATGAGTTCGCCCCATACTGGGTCCACTTGGCACGGTTGGTAAGCAGTTCCGTATGCTTGCAATATCCTCTGTCCTCCAGATATTTGAGGGTTTCAGGCATTATGCTGTGACAGTTGTTCACTACCAATTTCCCCACCGAGAATGCTTTTACTGAGGAATCGACTGTTAGCTTCCTTCTGGCTGATGAATCTGGGATCTGAAACAGGTCCATTAAGCCACGGCCAGTGATGTCATTCATAGAAAGATCAAATTTATCAAGATGGTATGGGACAAACGTCCCAGAGCGTTTAGAGAGCTCCAGTATGCGTGCAAGTATGGCTTCTCCAGCCATTCTGAGTGAGAAATCCGTCAGATTGGAAGTTTCATTCAGAGCCAAAACCTTCAAGTTTGGAAGGGACTCAAAAAGCTCAGCCCAGTCTAAAAAGCCAGCTCTATTTACATCAAATGCACTGCCCTTAATCACTAGAAACCTCGACCCTCCTATATACAATGATCGAATACTTTCTCCATACAGTGAAAGCACACTTCTGAGCGTGAGAAGGCGGATACCTGTATATGTCAGATCAAGATGGCGTATATTGCGCAGAAGATGAATCGCGTGGGCTGGAAGGTCATCCAGTTCGCTTCTATTGCCCCTGAACATGAGGGTGTCTAGCTGAGGCTCTGAGCCGGAATCGCCGTGAGGTGAGGACGCAGGTATCAAGGCGTCCATAAGAGAAGGTAGAATCAATCCCTCCATGCTATCCCAGAGCAATGACTCTAGGGGCAATCGAGACAGAATACCCTTAAACCATTCGGCCTGAGTATCCACCGTGATGTCAAAATGTGACAGTGCTAGGCGTTTTAGATTAGGGAAAGCTGATCGTTGAAGACAGGTACGAAATGGCAAGAACGCGCAGCGGTTGGACAACTGGTGTACCACGTTGATCGATTCAAGGTTCGGGTTGATGATTTCCTCATCAGATAACGTATTCAGATGATTCATGATCTTGTCATGATTGTTTTGTGTTTTAATAGGCTGTGAAAGTATGAGAGTCAATGACCGGAGCTTGGGCATTATGATCGGGAGCCAATTTTCCATTCCATCTGTGACAGGACAAACCATTGACAAAGACTCCACAGATGCAAGTGCTTGTCTGGGGATTTTAGAAGAATGAGCCAGGCTGACCAATTCCGCAGCCGCTAGATAGGGAACTTTCAGTTCAAGGCGTTGGATCTTTAAAGTTGGCTTGGATAATAACTCAGATAGGATCCGGGCCTGATACACCCGGCTACCAACCAGAGCAAGTGATTTGATGATTTTTGCGGCTTTATGTTTGTTTACCCTCGTCAGGAAGTTCATGCAAGCCGTCATTGCGTCCGGATTCTGGGGTCTAGGTGTCACCACCTGAAACAGTTCAGGCATGTTGCATATGATGGAGTCCCATTGCTTTGAGACACGTCGCCATTTGACTATGTTATCAACTTCTAAGTTAGAGAGAATATTCAACACGATTTCACGTGGGAGTTGAACCATTGGATCCAAGGATGCCTTTTCGGCAACATCCACCGTAGGCCTGGGTCTTTTAGCAGTGGAGACCGATATGGATGGAATATGTTGTGTGGTTGCTGTAACTGATCGCTGTCTCTTAAGTGTTGATGTGGATGGCAGTGGCTGTGATGATGTCATAGTTGTGGGAATCGGACTGAGACCCTTGAGAGTATCTTTCATCTTCTTCAATAGAACCTGTGAGACCCTAAGTTTACGTTCGTTTACTTCCTTCTCTATGCGCTGTAGTCCTCTTTGGAGTACCTTAGCAGCTCTCGGTTTGTTAGAGAGCATAGACTCCACTTTGGCTAGCCTCAAGTACCCTTTACAAGCCAAAGGATCCCTTCGCACCATGATTTCACCAACCGCCCGTGCCGCTTCAAGCTTGCCTTGCTTCTCAAGACACGCTGCCTTAGTATCCAGGGCGGAGATCAGCCTTGGGTGCACAGCCGAAGAGCTGGCTGTCGATCCCAACTTGGCAGCTGCCCTTGCCTCGCGGATATCATCTTCAGACATTTCCTCCATCTTCACTATTGTCCAGTCAAGCAATCGTTCCGTTTCTTTATACTGTGCAGCGGTGAAGCATTCAATGGCCTTTGCAAGGCCCATACTGATGTAGGTCTCCACAGAGACGCTCGGGGCCAAATCTGATGGCCCTTCCATGGTGGGACATAAAGGGGAACACTCTAGACCATAACACAAAAAAGTAGTAACAGCGTCAGTACTAGGAAATCAAGTTTATAGCCACGACCTTAAACTCCAAAAATAGCGCTATGGTGATCCTACTCAACAATCACGGTTCACACCCCATCTCTGTGTAAACACTTAACGCGCTTACCTACACATACATACGCGCCTTACAGTACCTCTTCCCTTTCGGTTCATCGGTGTGTCTCACACGACTGGGGGATACCTGCATAACCTAACGCTCAAGGGCAGCTGCAGGGGACTGATTAAGGTGCGGTGATAGATGCCTGAAAGAGTAATTGGCGAGATTAGATAGTTGAGGAGAGAGGAAGTGATATAAGCCTTGATGAAAAGGGTAAATGGGTCAAATGATATGTATAAGGGGAGGGAGAAGCGGAAAGAGGCTCTTTCCAGATCGGCACAGAAAGTGTTCAACAGCCCTGCACAAAGCCGCATGATGTTTTGAGTTATGATTAGTATATAAGGAGGGGAGGTTTGGCTCATTAGCGTAAGATTTCGTAATTCACATTGGCAGTATTGTGCGAATTTTCTCTATTACGAATATCGAATATTCTCTAATACCAATCAAAAAGTAACGACATGCCCGCCACTGATCATTACCCTGCGCAGAATCCAACTGTTTCATTTTGGCACTCAGAGGCTGATGAGGCCTTTGCCAAGCATCGCACTACTCCAGAGCTCCCACAAGAGGTGGATGTGGTAATTGTGGGATCGGGCTACTCAGGAGCATCTGTGGCATACTATCTCACAAAGGAGTCCCCAACTCCACTGAAGGTTCTCCTGTTGGAGGCCCGTGACGTGTGTTCAGGGGCCACAGGACGAAACGGAGGTCATTTGAAACCATTCAACGAAAAAAATCACACACGGTACATCAAGGAATACGGCGAACAGGTGGCCGCGCACCTTGCTGTCTTCGAAGATAGCCACATTCCAATTATAACCAAGCTGATCGATGAGGAGAAAATTGACTGTGCATTGTACATGGGGAGGTCGTTCAACATATTTGAAGATGCGGTGACTGAGAAGAAAGGAAGAAAGGATACTGAGGATTTTCTGAATAATCCTTACGTTCCCCAAGAGCTGAAGGATGCCACCACAGTAGCCGAGGGTGAAGATGCTAGGAAGCTTTCCAACGTTGATACAACCTACTGCACTTCCCACCGTGCAGGAAGCATCTGGCCATACAAGTTTGTCGTTGGCCTCTTGAAGAGTGCGATTTTAAAGGGTCTAAACCTTCAGACCAACACTCCAGTCGATTCGATCTCCCAAAAGGACGGTGTCTGGTATGTTCACACCGCTCGTGGTGTTGTGAAGGCGTCCAAGGTGGTCCTTGCCACTAATGCATATACGTCTGCACTTTTGTCTGAATTCACAGACAAGATCCACCCAGTCAAAGGAGTTGTGGCCCATCTGGTCTCAGAGAATTCTCCGGGCCTCAGAGGCACCTATGGGTTTTACTCTCAGCGTGAAGAGATCGACTATATTATTGTAAGACCCGATCGCTCAATCGTGGTTGGTGGTGGTGCCATCACCTATGATAAGAACCCTAGCAGAGCGCACTATTACGACTCTTCGGATGACTCCTGTTTCTTGCCTGAGACTGGAAATTACTTAAAGAACTTCATGTCAAATTACGACGATTGGAAGGGAATTACTCCATCGAGTGATTATTGTTGGTCGGGGATCATGGGACACACGGATGATGACTTCCCGTATGTGGGAGAGCTCTCCTTACTGGGCAAGCCGGGCCTTTATATGCTTGCTGGCTACTGTGGTCATGGAATGCCCCGTATTCTACTAAGCGGAAAGGCCGTTGCGGAGAGCGTTTTGAGTGGGGAGCCCGTTAAGGATATCCCCATTCCTTATCTGATCACAGAGACTAGAATGACAAGGGATGGCGGGATGTATAAAAAGCGTATAAGCACCAACTGAAAGTCGAGGAAGAATGAAGTTGTGATTGTGTATACCAGGATTTGAATGAATGTCAATACTACATTTCAAAACTTAACAAAATAACCGTTTAATTCTATCACCACAAACACAGGCTCGCATTTAAATTTAAGCAGACGCCTGGACGTCACCAGCAACAACAACGGAACCGGATCTAGCGGACACCTTCAATACACCATCCTTAGTAATGTTGACAGTAACCTCCACTTTGCTACCCTTTCCAGCACCCCTGACGGCAAGCTGAGCAAGCAGCTCACCCGGCACGTAAACAACCTCCTTCACAATGATTGGCTCCTCATCAGAGTACTCCTCATCCTCCTCATCGTCAGAGTACTTCTCAGCCTCGACAACAGTCTCCTTGATGGTTCTCTCACCCTCGAAGAGCTCAACAAACACATCATCGGCACCAGCCTCTATCTGGATGGACTTTCTGATTGGGTATGCTGTCTCTCTGGAAACAACCTGGACAAAGGAACCATCGGCACCCTTGATACCAATTGGCTTTGAAATGTGCTGTGTGTTGACAACTATTGGCTGGAGGGACTCCTTGATCTCATCCTCGTCAAACGTCTCAATCATGGAGGCCTGGAGAGCAGCACCGCGGGCAATGAGCTCGGCTGGGTTAATAGCCTTGTTGTCGAGGGAAGGAGCAACAACGACAGTGGACTCTGGGAAGAGGAACTGCACGTTGGAAGCAAGCTTGGGCACATTAGAGGTACCACCGACAAGCAGCACCTCGTCAATGTCCAAGGCGTCGAGGCCGGCCTTCTGCACAACGGACTCGACAAAGGCACTCATCTGAGAGAACACAGATCTACCAACAAGCTCGAATCTCAGTCTGTTGATGGTAGAGTGGAAATCGTAACCATCAGCCAAAGAGTCTATGGAGATAGTAGAGGTCTGAACGTTAGAAAGGGTGTGCTTGGCAGTGATACAGCCAGCAAGAAGCTTGGCCAAAGAACGGCCGGTCTTTCTTGGATCGGAGCCATTCTTCTTCTGAAACTCCTTGGCAAAGAACTCAGCAAGGGCCTCATCGAGCTTGCTACCACCGAGCTCCAAGTTGTGGGCGGTGGCCAAGATGGTGAGGATACCACCCCTTACAGCAACGACAGCAGCGTCGGATCTAATACCACCAAAGTCGGCAACGACGTACACCTTGTCATTCTGTAGACGGTCCTCAACAGAGAGATGAGCAAGCAGAGCAGCAGAAGGCTCGTTGATGAGCTGGAGCACCTTGATACCAGCCTTTCCTGCAATCTCAACGAGAGACTCCTTCTGCTCCTTGGTGAAGTTGGTTGGCACAGTGATAACGGCACCCTCCACCTCCTTACCGGTGAAGTCAACGGCAGCAGCCTTGATCTGCTTGAGATGTCTCAACACAACCTCATCAATGGAGACGGTCTCCTTGTTGTCTTCACTGTGTTGTATGATGTAGCCAACCTTGCCATCAAGGTTGACTGGGTGTGCTGCTCTCTCAGAAACAGTTGGGTCAATCTCGGTGAAAGGAAGACCAATGAAATCTCTGAAGTTGATCACTGTGTTGTCTGGGTTTCTAACAAGCTGCGCCAGGGCCTGGGCACCGTGGTACTCATCCTCGCCCTTGTAAGAAAGAGCAGATGGGATGGCTCTGTCACCATCTGGGTTGGCAATCACATCAACCTTTCCATCAGCAGCAGCAACTGCGATGGAAGAG
The DNA here is from genome assembly GCA_030567595.1 of Kuraishia piskuri. Lineage (NCBI taxonomy): Eukaryota > Fungi > Ascomycota > Pichiomycetes > Pichiales > Pichiaceae > Kuraishia > Kuraishia piskuri. The sequence continues at coordinate 31,172 of JAJLSM010000042.1, forward strand.
GAAGTGTTACCAAAAGCAATACCAATAGCCTCAGACATATTTTTCTTAACAATGAGATGTTGTCCGGTTATATACTTTCACCTATAGGAAAGATAACTTGAGCTCTCTTCTATAACTCTTTACTGCTTCTGCGTATGCACCATGGAATTCTCCAGCCATGGACTGAAAAAAATTCTAGTAAAGGCACGTGAGACTGCCATCGCTCATATACTGGGGTAGAGGTGTAGCAGTACACAGAGAGAGAGAGAGAGAGGGACAGAGGCAGAGAGGGAGAGAGACACAGGTGTGTTCAATTGATACAAATATTGTTAATTATTTATTTTCCTGACTGTGCGGGACAATTCATCTTTATTGTTCTGAAAAATGAGAATATTGCGGTGACTCCAGAGATCTTCAATGGAGTCGTCGATATGCCTATGCCTGTTACTCGTTATGTGACCAGAGGCGCATCTCGTGCGGCTGTTTTAATGTTAGAGGATAGCGTTCACGATTAGCAGTGAAATGATCCAAACGAGATAATTCAGCAGCAGGTAGCTACCGGTTGTGCATAGAAGGGATTTTCTAAGTGTAGCCCCATTCTTGAGCCGATCATGGATTGGCATGGTTCCATTTCCAACTCTGGGAATGGGAGAGTGCCGTGGGGTGGGCCTCTTACGTATTGGTGTGCCAGTGGGCTGTAGAAAGAGTTCTGGAGGCGACGAGGTTGTCAAACCAATGCCATCCAACATTGTTTCCACGGCCAGTTGAGAATCTGCTCGTTTTACCAGTGCCGTATTTGCTGAAGGCCTGACCAAAGCTGGAGGATTAGACACTCCAATTATCTCAAATAGCCCTTGTCTATACTTGGCTGCATATCCACCGTTGTTACTGCCAGCGAGTGGTTGTGTCCTATGGTCAACGAGTACAGAGGGACTACTCGCAAAGGCCTCGGTAACTGCCACGAGATTTACTGCTTTGGGGCTAAATCCTGCAATTTGAGTGATAGTGGCATATTCCGTCTCGACCCTTGTCTGTATTTCCCATTCCGTCTCTGTTTCTGTTTCTATTTCTGTTTGAGTGGTGGTATCCACTTCTGTTTCTGTCTCCGTTTCAGTTGTGTGCCTGAGCCTCGTTGCAACTAATGTTTCCCTCTCAGTCTCGAAATGCGTCACTGTTCTCGTTGCCTGGATCCCCTTCGTTTGCACAATCGTCAGAGTTTCAGGATCGAACTCCTCAGGTTCATCAGTAACAGTCACAGTTGCTGTTCGAATCAATGTTTGAGTTTCTCTCTCTAATTGAGTAACCACTTCCAACAAGGTCTCTGTCTCTGTATCAGTAGCTACCTGAATAGCAACCACTGTGGTGGGAATGAATACTTTCTCTGTTTGAGTCTCCTTCACTATGAGGGATCCTTGGTGACACATCTGAGTTGTGGTTTCTGTCTGAGTTCTTATGAAATACTTGGTCCGGCCTACTGGCGGGACTTCGGTTGTCACTGTCACAGTCTCTGTCGCATTGGTTGACAACACAGTAGTGGAAACTGATGTCTGTACGGTGGTGGACGTGGTCACTTCTGTGGTGAGGATAGTTGAGACGCTAATCTCTACAGCAGTTGTGGTACTCACACTTGTTGAAACAGAAACTGTGGTTTCAGTTGAGATGATGCTTGTAGTCTCCACCACACTTCTCAAAACAGTCTCAGTTGTCACCTTGAGTGCAGTGGTTAGTGTGGTAGACATTCCATCCAACGTATTGCAACACAGTAAACACTCTGCACTGGTTTCAGAAGATGTCTTCGAGCAAGGTTGTTCGCAACAGCGAACTTCCACAGTCTGCTCGTACCCACTATTACATGAATTCACAGGGGGTGGTGAATTTTGAATACAGGAGGGACACTGGGTGAACATTGAAGTATCCTTGCACGCCATTGTTGTGGTTACCGATGAGATATCTGAACAAGGGTGGGCAGGACTACTTGTGTTGGGAGTGCTCGTGATAGTTTGACGAAGGCAGTTTGCCTTTGACCGTGAAGTTGCGGTATCACATGTTGGTTCTGTTGTTGCAGTGGTATCCAAAACCAGTTCAATACTTGTCTCAGCATTGCAATCATCTATATCTGTTGTGGTCATCACCAAGTCACTGCTCATCCATGTATTGGGATCATCTTCAAATGCTACAGTATCGTGCTCGGAGTCATCTTCAATACCATCATCTGTTTTGTCAGGACAATCAAGTGTAACCACCGTGGTCACGGTTGAATCCCCAATCATCGATATACTGAATTTGGTGACTGTGTGTACCGAAGCTGATATCGTTGGACTCACAGCGATCCCGTTTCCTAGTCTTTGCGTTACCGATTTCATTGTTTTCCTTAGTTTCCCGGGAGAAGCAGTATGTTCACCAAAAGGCGTCGTAGGAGAATGCACATGTGTTGTTTTGGCGTTTGCTTTTGAGGCTCTCCTCTCCTTCAGAGCCTTCCAGGGATTCTTGCTTCTCCATCTAAAACCTTCTACAGTAGAAAGTTGCTCCTGGAAAGGAGGAACTTTCGCTACGCCATTCTCTTGTTGTTCCACAGCTTGTCTTACGAACTGCCTCTTCACCAACTGGTGTTCGTTCCCAGACAGAGAGACACATGCCTGCGCAAGCAACGACTGATGTCTATTGTTCTGAGCAAGGCAGTTATGTTAGAACTTAAGAACACAAACAATTCACGTGGTAGTAGTCACTACCATGGTAATACATACAGGAACATCGGTGAGGGAGAAACAATTGCTCCTGCCACTATCAAACACCGCACAGAAACAGTGCTCTAGCGAAGGGTATGAATCGCACAACCCATTTCTGGTTGCTTCTGCTGCGAACGCCGAAAAGCATTCGTTTGCGTTTTTCCCCTTACTGTCGTTAGTTTCTACTATTTCTCCAGGATGTTGAAGAGGTTAGGCTTACGAATGCGTTGCTGGCATCATGTGGAAACTCAAGTTTGCCCCAACCATGTTTGAGATTTCTATGATGCTCAAAATCTGATGGAAGTGTTACAGCCTTTGCAATGGTCACTAACAGCAGAGCAGCCAACAACATGCTGAAATTGCGTCTAGAACGCATCGAACTGATAGCAGTGTCCCAAAGACATACGAGCTAAGGTTCCCTTCGAGAAACTTGATCACCCACTCAGAGACGCTGTCAGTAGCAGAGCTGGGGATTTTGTTCTCAAGGAACAATTTCAAGCAAATGATGGCTACGTTGAGGTAATTCCTTGTCATTTTTATGTTCATATAACATATATATAAGGGCATGTCGACAGGCATATATTATCCATAGTTGATGTTGATGAATTCAGCCGCATATCCGTTGTGCAACTTTGTGTCTGCATTTAACGCATGCAACCTATTGTGTCAGTTAAAAATGTTTCATTGAAGATAGGGACATCAGACAGTACCACAAAGCTCATTGATTGTAAAACTTATGCAATACTAATAGAAGCTATGACAAAATGCACTCATCCCTAACGCTATTTCTCTTCTTCAATTTTTCTCCTCTCCTCCTTTTCCCGTCTCCTCTTCTTCTTTGCTTCAAATTCATGCCATTCACCCTCGATGGACTTGAGGAAATTGAGTGGTTCTTCAAGGGGCTCCTCTTGGAAATAGCCATGAGTCAACGCCTCTTTAGCCGACAGTCTCCATTTAGGATTGATCATCAGCAACCCATTTGCAAGGTCCAATCCAGCTGGTGTCATGAGAGAGCCGTATCTGGAGGCAAACGTAGAGGGTTTATACTCCTTGGGCCTTAAGAGCTCGTACCAGGGTAGTTGATCAGCCTCCTCCCACTCCTCCTTTGTGGGTGTTCCCATTATGTTGTAGATGGATGCCAGCTGCTCGATCTCATTTGTGCCTTGAAATATCGCACGCCTAGTGAACAGCTCCATCAGGATACACCCAATGCCCCAGATATCGATTTCTCGTCCATACGAGGTCGTTCCCATCAACAACTCGGGTGGACGGTACCACAATGTGATCACTCTGTTGGTATAGTCTGGAGACCCATTCTCACTGCTGAGGACCTTCATAGTTCTAGCCAGGCCAAAATCCGTGATTTTGAGCACTCCGTCATTATCAACGAGGATGTTTGAGCCCTTGATATCACGGTGCATGACCCTTTTGGAGTGGAGGTAGTTAATTCCCTGCAGCAGCTGTCTGAAGAGGTATTTCCGGTGTCCATCAGTGAGTGGGATATCGTCCTGTGACAGGATACCAGATAGATCATGATCCATGTAGGGCAACACCATAAAGACAGCATTCTTCTCCACCATCATCTCTGATAGACCAACGACATTTTCATGTTTGAAGGTCTGAAGAAGACCAATCTCTCTGGTGGCCGTAATCGGGAAACCTTCCTTCTCGACTTCGAGTCTCAGTTTCTTCAAAGCAACAAATGCGCCCGTGATGACATTTTTCGCCTTGTACACCTTGCCGTATGTTCCCTCTCCCACCTGCTGGACTCTCTCATAGACAACATCTGACGTTGTGACCTTCATGAATGTAGCTGGTTCACGGGGCTTGGCTATGGGAGAGGGGGGTTCGGCAAAGTCGTCATCTGGCTTACCTTGATTCCTTCCCGTGGCCCTATCGGCATTGACCTTTGCATGCGACACGGATTGCAAAGAGGAAGTCCTCTCGATGAAATTACTCCTGTTGAAGCGCCCTTTGCCAGGCGCGTTGGAAGCGTGTACCTCCTTTGTAAGAGGTTCTCTACCAAGAGAAGCCCTTTCCCGTTCACGACCTCTGCGAGCAGATGCATTACCAGAGGCAGCTGGACCCCTTGGAGTCTGTCTATCAACACCATTAGTACCCCTGTCTTCGTGATTATCACTATACTCTCGTGTATCATCGTGCTCGTCCCTGCGGAGATTATCCAGGGGAGATGGTCTGGAATGGTAGTCACTATCTCTGCGATCTCTCAGAGGAAACAGATCAGTGTCATCTGCTTTGCCGCTATCCGGCCTTGATGGCGAATGTCGCCTGGAAGAAGAATGAGACGAGCCAGGGCGAGGGAGAGAATCTCGAGAACGATGGGGAGGGCTACGCCTCGAGGATGATCTATATGAATCCCGGCGTGAGTCTCTATCCAAATCTCTTTCTCTCTCGCGCGAGTCACGGTACCGGGCATCCACATCATTGTCATAAACAGATGGGCGTCCTTCATTCAGTCTGCGCCTATGGCCCGGTCCTGATGGGATGAGATCCCTATGATATTCTGGACTCCAAGGTCGCTTCCCAATTCTCTCACTGAGATCTCTTGGTCGCGGTTCCCCATCCTTCGAAGATCGGCTAGGAACACCAGGGTCACGCGTGTCTCTTCTGTATCTGTTGTCGCGATCATCAGCTTTCTTTGAAGGGCGGTCGTCCGGTGATGGGTCCCTCTCATACCTGCTTCTGTATCTGTCATCTTCACGCGGTTTGCTATCTCTGTGTCTATTCATGTTGTCTCTGCTGTCTCTGTTGTCTCTGTAGGCTCTGTCATCTCTATACTCTCTTTGGTCTCTGTACTCTCTATCTATGTTGTCTCTCGCTCTGCGATCGATGTCCCTGGGTGGTATGCCTCTATCCCTTGAGTCTCGACCCCTGGAATTAACGGCTGCCCTTCCACTAGATGCTGATATCAGTTCCCTATCACCCTTAGGCTCCCGTACTGAAGGCCTGCTGCTCAGCACATCTCTATCTATAAGATCTATATCACTGCCTCTAGCTCTGCCTCTGTCTCTGTCTCTGTTTCTGGGTCCCTCTCTCTCTGTGTCTCTGTATCCACGGCTCGGTTTATCACGAGAATCAGTGTACCTGGCACGATCTGGATCACCGCCTCTGCTCCTCTCTTTTTCCCTACCGCTATTGCTCTCTCGGTGTCTATCGGGCCCGCGGGGCTCTGAAGGACGCTGACTATCCGCATAGCCACTGCGAGACCCAGACGCCTGGGACACAGAAGATCTCCCACTTGACATTAGGTGATCACACTCTCAACTCGTAGAATAAAGAGGTCAGACTCCGATGGTAGGAACAAGATTGGTGGCACCGATTCCCTCTGTCGACAGATAGGCAACGGCGTGTGCTGATGAACAAAAGCAACTGCGGGCCGCAGATCAGATGTGATATATGAACCAATTGGACGACAACCCCACAGTCCAATTCCAAAAGGAAAGCTATAACGGTTGAGGGTCAGTTGCATTAATTCCTCTAGCCCAGCACTTTTCAGGCGCTATGCACACTACACCCTTCATAGTGAACGAGCTTCATCACGTTACCCGGCTGTTCACTAGAGTAGCACAACAGCACAACAGCTACATCCGTAAGCGTGCATTTACGCATAGATTGGAGTGACCACTACTCACAGATAAGAACAAGCAGATGGCGGCAGATCAACAAATAGTGGAAGAGCTCGGTGGTGGGTTCTTCACACAACCCAGTGGCCAGGCAAACAAAAAGGCAGACATTCTACAAACGGGTTCTAATTTACTGTAGTTTAAACACCTCCTAGGCGGAGGAGGTGGAGATTTACAGCACCGATGAGGCATATGCAACTCTGTGTGCGTTTGAGAGAGTGTGTGTGTGTGGGTGTAGGTGTGTTGAGTGTGCGACGTGCGTCTCGCTGCCTGCAATTGCTGCTAGTATTGCTGTGTGTGTTGGTGAAGGCAGCAATAACGATATATGGTGCCGTGGCAGAACAATCACTGGCTGTCCAGAAGAGTGCTGTCGAAATACCATCTAAAAGCTCCCGATCTTGATACCTCGTTACCCCTGTCAAAGTGCTAGAATAAGGATAGTGAAAGCGAAAATCCGACGTGGCAATTCCCATGCAGCGCCCCCCTGGTTCGTCTGCCACCCCCACTGCACTGGCTGGTGAACAGCTGACAAGCGTTCAATCGGTAGTACCATTTCACGATACCATCCATAATCACCCAACAATCAGTTACATTTTTTTGCTATAATGGAAAGAGCCCCATTACGCACAAGCATCCCTCGGTATCTCCTCGCATCATGTTGATACACAACTCATGCTGCCTAGGTGCCGTCCGAGACACCAATCATTAGAAGTGTGTTGGCTTTATCAATCAATACATTCCTGTATGTAGCGATGAATGCTTCATCTGATACACTTCATCTGATTGTATTCTAGTTTTATCATTGAGTATAATACTCCCTGGTAAATCAAGCCTTGCTGTATGTAGAACCAGTCTGCTGAAGGACAGCATCCCAAAATCCCCCTCTCTGCTACATCCTCCCCCCCTTCTCACTTGCCTGTCTTACTTTACCCTCGCGGTAGCCCCAATACATCCGGGTAATCACTTTTATCCACTACAAAAACTCATACTGGGCAGCTAATGTGTATCTAAGCAGCTATGGAGCAGCTGGCTACCTACTGATAAGGGCACAGTGACTTAATGGCACGACAGGCGTTGTCGTCGTATGCCAAGGGGCGAGATGAGGGAGGGGGCGAGATGGGTGAGAGTGCGCCTGTTGTGCGTCTGGGGTCTCACGCAGTGTTTTTGTTATGGCTCTTCGTTAACTATGGAGGGAGAGTGATAAAAAGCAGGTGGCACAGTACAATTTGAAACATTCAAGCAGAAGGCGATCCTCTTCTTTGGTTAGTACTACTGATCAAGACTAGCTTCACACAACATGGGAATTGTAAGTTGTTCTGGTTGAATTTGTTTATATGGGTGCTATTGTTGATTTAAAGGGAAGCTCACGTTGGTTTGATCTTGCTTCTGTATTTGGCTGTTGTAGTGCATCATAAACTTGGTTACTAACAGGTCACCCCTGCTGGCTCTCTTTCTGTGGGATCTCTCGGGAGAAAGTGACAGAGCTGATTGAGTATGTCATCAAGATAATGATCTACTTATCATTCTCTCCTCTTGTCTCCTCTAGACCACGGATTCGGGCACGTTTGCAGGAGCTCCTCCCTCTACAGATAAGCAAAGCTGTACACATAACGGTAGACCTAGCGCTCCTCTCCGGCTTTCTTGCCGGAGTGAGAAGATCAACCGGTTTGAGTCCAAAGCTCGATTATATCGAACAGAACGAGCTGAGAAACGGTGTCAAACAATACTTGGGTTTTGGTGAATGGATGATGGACTCCAGTGTGATGTACATGGGGTCGTCCCAGTACTTTGTCAGGAAGTGATTTCCATGTCTCTTTTGAGATTGGTCAGCTCTGGTCCCATTCTCATATTGTATGATGATCATATTCAAGCCGTGGGGCGGATTTATTTACTACTTTTGGTGTTTTGGTTTTCTCTTCACTTCTCCATCTTGACATATATTTCCGGTGCTCTCCGCACTGTCTGGGCTGCATTCTTATCTTGCAGCGTTTTACTTTGGTTATAGCAAATAACATATATCATATCAATTACATGGCATTGCTATGTGGCAACGCTTCAATGCTAATAACAAAGAAGTATCTAAGAAGGGTTGAATGGAAAGTAACCCAATGCATCGCCATAGTTCTCATACCCAAACGATGTCTCGCTTCCTGAGTGGTCTCTCATCTCTTTATCCCCTGCTGGAATGGCTGCCTCTTCCTTTCTTCCTCCGTTCATGTCATTTCCTGCACTGACCGACTGAGACCTCTCCTTTGCAAATACCGCGTGATAAAGACCATATGCATTTTCATAATCTTCTTCCAGATCTTCATCGTCCAGACTCTGCGTGTACATTCCATTCATAGGTATCACTGGGTGCATGTCCGAGTTGCCATACATGTTGTGGTTGCCCATGTAACCTGAGGGAGTCAATCTATCATTCTTGACATTGTTCTGAGAAGGCTGGTGGTAATGCAGAGGGTGATGCTGTGAAACTGCGCCGTTCACATCACTCTGTTTGGCATCGGGTAACCTCTCTATTGACCTCAGACTCTGTTCCCAAAAATCTTCCATCTCCTCATCCAAGGTGCCCGGGTGGCTCACATCATTGGTGTTATTAGTGGCTATCTTGTTTCCAGCCGTTTCGTTGCCTACTGAGGCCGATCCCGCGGTGTTTGAGTTGAGCAGCTTCATGAGGTTACTCCTTTTGGAACCACCGCCTCCACCACTGCTTGTAGAACGATCAGGGCTAGCAGAGGATGTGAGCTTCGGAACTTCTGCAAGAGGAGGAAGATAGTTGAAATGCTGATATCTATCCAACTGAGCCTCTGGATATATCACAGGCTGGTTCTGGGCTGTGTAGTGATGGTGAATATGCTGATGTATAGTAATTGGGACTCTGTGCTGCTTGGCAAGGTCAATGAGGTATTGCGCGTCTTGCTGGGAGCGGATCTCCCCGCTCCATGTATTCTCGCCAGAAGGACCATTGATTGAGTACTTCCAGTCCACCTGCGATTGCACAGGAATCTGTCCAGAAGAAGAGGACGGATTGGCCCTATTGGTGTCCACCTGTGGCTGCCTTGAGGGAAACCACTTTGTGTTAGGATCAGGAGTTGAGTTGCCATCATATGGCTTGTAGCTGTCATGCGGTATGGAGGATGATGGCATACTCGAGCCGATGTTACTGAGCTGTTTGTCCAGAACTTTGGATAGTTGTGTGATGGGTGTCTGTGATCTGGAATTGTTGTTCTGAGGCGTAAGCGGGAAGGAGGATGAAGGACTGGCAGAGAAACCCGGATTTGAGGGCTTTATCTGCGTGGAATCTGTCGATTCACTTTTTGCAGCAGTATCGTCCAATTCCTCATCTTCGTCACCACGGTCTACTTCATCCTGGGCATTGGCGCCATAGATAGCACCACCGTTGGAGCTTGCATGTATTAGATCTACCTCCTTCCTGATGAGAGGATCTGCCTTGCCGTTAGCTACACCGGTGATGATCTTTCTCCATCTGTTCCTGCATGTGAGTCCTGGTCTATTAGGCATCTCCATTGCAATCGTCCTCCACTTGGTACCATACTGTTTAACCTTTTTGATCAGTTCCAAGTCCTCCTCCAGGTCCCACGGTTTGAGCCTGTCCTTTGTCTTTGGATCCAGCACTTCTATGTATCGTTTTGCACACTGATCATCCGTACGCCCAGGTATTTGAAGTGAAACTTTGAGCCATGTAGGCCCATAGGCGTTGTAGGCTTGCACAAGAAGCGCATCCTCAGCAGGTGTCCACCTACCCTTTTTCACCGTTGGGTCAAGGGAGTTGCACCACCTTTTGCGGCAATCTTTGCCCTTTCTGTTTGGTACAAATGGAGACACCAGCTCCCAGTGGATCTCATCTGGATTTATGTATTCATTCTCATATGTGGATTTGCCAGTAGACTTGAGGTATTGCAGAATAACCTGCTTCTTCACCATTTCGTCATCGTCTGCTGTCCAGGGCCTTCTTGTCACTTTCCGAAAGGTCTGGAATCCCAGCGACTCCGTAAGTGACAACGGATCGATCGCTGTGCTTTTCTTCTTTGTGTTTGGCAACATTGCTTACTAGAACCCGTTGCTCATATACCCACCATCATTACTGGAAAGCAGTGCAGTCTGAAGAATCAGTATATATGTAGTTGTGTGCAAATCAATGACAACTCTCAAGATGTATCTCCAAGGACACAGCAGTGAAATTCGCAAAACAAAAAAAACAACAATTATGGTACTGGAGGATAACTTAGACACTGGCCTTGTTGTTTTTGATCGTATTGCTACTTTGTGCAAGCGATTAACAATTCCACCTCTCAAAGTAGTCTTATTCTATCATTTGGTACTACCAAACTGCATACTGCACGGCTCATTATTTTCTTTTTAAAACAGTAATCTGCCGGCTATCTCTCTTAGAAATCGCACTCACTCATCTGCAGTCGTGTGGGTCGTCTGCCTACTCAGTGTACTGTCTGTGCGCCATGCTCACTTTGTGTGCTCACTATGTGTGCACCACACTCGCTGTGCACACTCACTGTACACACTCTGTACACACTCTGTACACACTCTGTACACACTCTGTACACACTCACTCGGTCTGCTTTTGGCTGTATGTGATGGATATCTAGAGAAGGGGCCTGCATATACAGTGTGAGGTATAAGTATGCAAGGAAGCTATTGTGGGGACGATTGGTGTTGACCATCAGGGATGCAGTCAGAAACCCATTTGCGGTTATATTATAAAGATATTCGGTGTACTTCGCAAAAACCACTGTAAATCAAAGGTATTGTACCCTGTAAGAGAGCGGCATAGTGTTGTAAGACTACGACCCATTGGCGCCAAGTGTACCTTGCGGTCATCATTCCTCGGCGCGCACAGCCTGAGGAGATGCGCGTCTGGTGCGCAGGCTGTGTGCATCTCGGACAGACAGCGATGCAAGATCATGGCATGGCTAGAGCACCAAGAGTGAGACGCTGGCACAGTGATAATAGAGATAGGGGACGGAAGTACTATTGTGTGGATGTTGTGTCTGGTTGAATGCATGAATTGGATCGTTTAGTTGTTTAACCTCCAGAGCACCAAAAGCACTCGACATGCTGTGAATGCCCCCACAACCGCTACACATTTCATATATCATCAACCATCCCCGGGGACCATCCTGGCAGGTCAAGAGATAACACCGGGCCGCTGTTTTTGATTTCTGTTTTATTTTTTTTTGTTTTGCTCTGCGATTTACAATCACGCACACAGACTCATAATTAGATCGTCACAATGGTAACGCACACCAGTGAGCTGAACCTCGAACAGTTGGCCAGAGAGGAACTCTCTCGGCTCAGATCGGAAGTGGAGCATAGACTGGATGCCCCGCGAAAACATCTAGGTGGAGGTACGTTCTCACCGGGGGGGCGACTGAAATCCAAGTCTAAGTTGATTTTGCATCTATTGGATGAATCACTGGATTGTTTTGAAGAACTGGGGACCCAACTTTCAAATGGTGCTCAACAAGATGTATATCGCACCTTCGCCAGAGGATACATCATAGTCATGTCTATTCTGCCGTACATCGAGGAGGACCAGAGCCAATGGAAGACTCAGGATTTGGAGAGCCTGAAGGAGATGAAAACATTATACAATCAAGTTGCATTAGAACACGATCAGCTTTCGCCGTTGAAAGAGATCGTAGATACAATCCCCCCTCAGTCCTTTGACGAAAACACAAGATTGAGCCATGATACAGATACATGTACAACATCATCTTTCTCCACACCGGCAGCGGGCTCCACCGAGGCGCCTTCTCAGCTCATGAGATCTTCTCCAATGATAGATATACGATCCATAGCGCCGAGTCTCAATGGCTCACAAGAAAATGGCAACGACCACTTACCGCGAGAGTATTCTCTTGCATCAGATGACGAGGAGTTGTTGAAGCCTGTACACAGACAATCTTTTACGCGATTTGTGTCTCCCATTGAATTCAAACCCTGGGAAAAGTTGCCATATGCCGGTTCGGGTGTGAGTTCGGAAGATTTGCCTCCCCGTGAAGGCTCTCTGTCATCCAGAGCTGCTTCGCCTGAAAAACGTACCACGCGTCTCGCGAACCAGATATCAATTCCCTCAACTGAAGATAGTAGAGATCACAGAGACCATGTTGCTCCTGTCTTGGCATTGCCCAAACATGCTAACACTTCTCAGACCGAACTATACCCCACACCAGGTTACGCACCACCGTCGCCTCCAGCTCAAGACCGCAATTCAACAACCTCTGGAAATAGAGGGACTGCTTCATCAGAAGGCACATTGCATAAAACGGTGCCCTCTTCATCGCTGCCAAAATTGCCTCCTGTTGAGAATACGTCATCTTCAGGCAGTCACCGCAAGTCCAACGGCAAGAACACAGCTACAAGTGTATCGTCCTACCGCCGCCAAAGTACTGACCTCTATGATTCCTCCCACCCATTCCAAAACAGGATCACTGTCTCTGACTTGGAGTCTATATTATTTGGTGGGAATGTGCGGCCATTTGAGGTCCTGCTGATTGATATCCGCACAAGGGCGGAATACCTCGATTCTCATATCAACTTTGATGACATGATCAACATTGATCCATCTCTTATCTCAGGTTGTGAGAACGATCAAGACTTGGAAAAGCAGATACAAATGATCAGTGAGAGGGATCACTACATCTTCACGAAGAGATTCTTTTTTGACGTCGTTGTGTTCTTCACGTCTACGTCTCGGTTTGGTGCGGATCTCGATCTATTCTATAGTATTATGAGCTCTTCTCATGCCCTCAAACCCCTCAAAAACCTACCCCTCCTCTTGAACGGAGGATACAACGAATGGCTTTCTTGGTTTGGAAACAACACTTCCAGAACCTATCGAAGCCCTCCTGCTCCTCTTTTGAGATCCAGGATTACAAAAAATGGAACGTTCCTGAGCAATGGAGTTTTCTCAAATCAAAGTGCAGTTTCATCACCAGTCATGAATATGCACAATCAACCGTATAACCCGCAACCAGCATTCGGTACATCCCCAGGTCTTTCATATCCTGCAATATCGCAGCAGTCCCAGCAGATGAATAACCCTCAGACGTTGGACCCTTATCTTACGAATTACGACATGAAAACCCAAAATGAGGTCCAAACCCAGAATAGAACGAAACAGTACACTGATGTTCGCCCTCGTCATCCTTTGCCGTCCTTGTCGGGCCATGAAGTCCAGTCTTCAACTCCATCCAATTCAAATCCAGCTACTGGTTTTTATTCATACACTCCGGGTTATCCCTCTGCATCAAGTAACTACCCATCATACTCTGCGCAAGACACGGTCAGATCCGCCAATGTGGATCAGTTGAAACAGACACATGCCCAGGAGGACACTCAAACTCACCATCGTCAACATTCCGTTCCCCTCACGTATTACCCACCACCTTCAGAGCCACCCCCACCACAGACCTCACAGTTTATGGCGCCTGTTCATCAGGCGTATCCCAAACAACCAAGTAATCAGTATCGGGATTTATGTGTATGTGGTTTGCAAAATTTTGGCAGCACCTGCTACATCAATAGTATGGTGCAGTGCCTCTTCAACTACCGCCCCTTCAGAGCTATTTTTGCCAACGACGTGTACCAACAGCTGTTGACGAAATCTCCGCAAGAGGTGTTACTTTCCAAAGGGTTTTACTCCCTGTTTAAAAGGTTTATTCAGAATGGTGGCCATGAGGTAAGTCCTAGTGGATTTCTCAGGATCTGTAACACGTTGCGTCCTGATCTCAGAATACCAGACGAACAGCAGGACACTCAGGAGTTTTTAATGTTTGTCCTCGACAGACTTCACGAAGAACTCTCCTCATCCAAGCCTGTCAGAGAGATGTATCCGGATGTCATGACGTACTATTCAGAGAAGAAGGAATATGCTTCGTGGCATGATGAGTACCTCAAGAAAGTTTCTCCAATCACAGCCCTGTTTGAAGGGCAGAGCCAAAGCACCTTGCGGTGTGAGAGATGTAATACGGAATCATCCACGTACTCACATTTTTCTGTCCTTTCTTTAGCAATTCCACCGCCTCGTAATGGCTCAAGACACATCTTTCTGGAAGAGTGCATAGAGATGTACACCTCTCTGGAAAGGCTGACGGATGATAATGCGTGGGACTGTCCTAAATGTGCAAAGATGAGGAAAGAGCTGCAAGAGTCCAAGGGCAAGCGGACCAAAGATCGCGAAGAAAGAGGAAGAGAGGAAGAAAGTTCTGATTCGTTATTTGCTCCTGCGAAAAAGAGCGGCCTCAAGGGGATCTTCAGCTCAAGAAAAGAATCCCCTTCTCCATCGCCAGGGCTGCTGCCTGGTGAGACAGAATCGCTGTCTGTGAAGAAGGCGAAGCAGATTCTAGCTCTGCCCAGGAGCAGCACAAAGGGCATCCGCTTTGTGCACTTGCCTGAGCTATTGGTTATTCATCTGTCCCGCTTTGGTGGATGGAAAGAAAAATTGGAGAGCCCGATCCTATACCCATTAGTGCTGAAGATGAAGGTACTACGTGAGAGAGCTCCTCCACGAGAGTCTACAGAGGAGGTGGAGACGTATAGGCTGAGCGCACTCATCAACCACTCTGGCACTTTGAAATCGGGCCATTACACTGCCCTGGTGAATAAATCATACAGCTTGACGCATCCCTTCTGGTGCTACTTTGACGATGGCCATATAACACCAAAAATGCATGGAGATTATCCTCGTGGAGTTACCATGGTTGAGTCCAGCGAAGTATATGTTTTGTTTTACGAGAAGATCCACATTGTTAGGTAAATAGAGATGCTGCATATCATGTATTAGAAAATAAATTTTCAAAAAAGTATAAGAAAACTTAGTCCCTCTATATATCCAGCAACCCGCAGCAGTAACAATGCCCAAGTAGGTACAACCATTACACGGTATGTAAGGCATCTGAGGAGATGGCTGCCGGGTAAGTGCACAGGCTATGATACAGAAAAATTACCTGCATGCAATGAATGTAGAGATGAGGTAGAGGATATCAGTGGTAATCATATATATTGCTGGGGCGGATATATTTAAATTATACCAGCATTGTGGTTTTGAACAGCTAGCTGCGTTTGTATAATTTTCCTTTAGTTTTTTTGTTGCGTTACATTCTTGTCAAACCATCGTCATTCACCTGTCACCGCATATATACAACCACAATGAGCATCATAACGGTTACCAGGCCGTCGATAGTGCGAGAGGAGGATGACAGCATCATGGATGGTGATTCTGACATTGAAATGTCTGGAGATGAACAATACAGCACTCGTGGTCGCAAAGTGGTAGACAAGGAGACAGGACTCGCCACCTCTGTGATCACACCTGGAGAGCTCGTGACAGAGGAGCCAACATGGATGAGAGGGCACGGCACCTATTATCTGAATGACAAAACGTACAGCTCTGTGGCGGGGACGATTTTACGTGTGAACAAGCTGCTCAGTGTGATCCCACTCAGGGATCGATACTCTCCCGAAACAGGTGATCATGTGGTGGGTAGGGTCACCGAGGTTGGAAACAGAAGGTGGAAAGTGGACATTGGAGGGAAGCAGGATGCCGTTCTGATGCTGGGTAGTGTCAACCTTCCAGGAGGTGTATTGAGAAGAAAATCAGAGAGCGATGAGCTGCAGATGAGGAACTTCCTCAAGGAGGGAGATCTTCTAAATGCAGAAGTGCAGAGTTTATTCCAGGACGGATCTGCATCGTTGCACACGAGGTCCCTCAAGTACGGCAAACTGAGAAACGGTTATTTCCTGAAAGTGCCCTCGTCACTCGTCATCAGGGCTAAAAATCATTCCTACACTTTGCCCGGGGGTATCAGCGTCATTGTTGGTGTCAACGGGTACATATGGCTCAGCAAGACACTCACCGCATCTAACAACATATCAAACGCATCGACCCGCGCCGCAGAGGCGGGCCTCGCTGCTTCAGCCAGCTCTTCTTACAAGCCAGGGCAGGGCTCTGTTTCCATCACAAGGCTAGAGGAGGAGTCTTCTTGGGAGATTTACAGCGACCAGAACGAAGACATCTCGGAGTCGGTCAGAAACACGATTGCGCGCTACGCCAACTGCCTGCGTGCATTGGCACATTGTGAAATAGGCATAACAGAAGCGAGAATAGTGAGTGCATACGAGGCCAGCATGGCATATGCCAATGCAGGTGCCCTCATAGACGTTGAGAACATGGAGTCTATCGGCAATGACGTGGTGAACGGTGAGAAGATGCGTGGCACTGTATAATGATGAATAGCAAAGGCTAAAGTAAAAAACAGTTGAGGCGTCCTGCAGGGGCGGAAATTATCTTCAAAAAAAGCGTAAGCCCTATGGTAGTGGAAAATGTTAATCTTCACCATGCAATGCACAGCGGAGGAATAATCAACCTGGGACATATGCAGGAGGGCGGGGTCGATCTCCAGCAAGAGAGAGGGGTCCAAAACGTTGCATGCACCGATCGATCAATCGTGCCTTGGGAAACGCGTGCTGCAGAGAGGAAGACTAGGCAAAGTAAGCCATAGGTATGAGTTACTATGAGATTCTCTAACTACGTTTATCCTTTTTTTTGTATTATCTTATTTTTCCATCTTTGTTGGGTCCCCCTTTGTAATGCTAATTGTCTATTTTTAAATTGCGAGGTTGAATACGCTTCAGCTCACCGGCTGGAAAACCCCGCACAGCAAGTAGCCGTTTAAGGTTATCCCACGCCTGCAATAATCACTGGGGGACAAATGCAATCACATGAAAAAGCAGATTCTTTCCCCCACCTCTGCCGGAATGCTTAGCGGCACCTTCGAGGCGACCGTCACCGGCAATCGACTCAATGGAGTAGCAGAGTGTGGCTGCGTTGTCACAGAGCATTATATAAATTACTACATCTGCACGTTGGCCCTGCTGGCCCTCAAATGAAATATTTTACCCACTCTTTTGTCCAAAAGTCTCATCATCGGCTCCGTATACATATATAGTCAGCCAGTCGCACACACTGCAGATCCATCGACCCAGCCTGCGCGATTATACTGTCTCTCAGACGCATAACCAGCAGCATCCGGAGAGGTTTTTCATCGGCTGCGCTCATCGATACCCCTACTCCCCCGCAGGTCTTACCTACATACACCAAGGCAGGGCGAACGCTCGGAGATCTCAAGTACAGAGATTCAACTCCGACAAGTCACAGCCATATATTTCAACCTCAGCGTTCCATCCATTTGGACCTTTGTGTTGAGCTGTCAAAGCTCCATCGCGTGCGTGTGGGAGAAAACATCAAACCATTACAGGGCCCCTGTGTGTGTTTTTTTTTATTTGGCTTTGCGCGTGCATAAATTCTTACAAACCCACGTTGCCAGAGCTAAGCCAGCCCCGACTCTGGTCATCGCAACCCCAAAACTCACTCTGATTTCCGCACTCTGCATTCGGCAATATCTATCCACACCACATCAGGCTGCTGCTGAAGGTGCAGCACGACACTCAAGCGTCAAAGGAGAACAAAATTTTGAGGCGTGTATACACTTGTGTGTGTTCTTTTTTGCTCGCTTATATATAGTGTGGGCCAGGTATTTGTATTTCTTTTCTTCCTCTTCAGTTCGTTTGCCCCTTGGAGGTAATAATTTAGACGTTTCGCCAGATCGCTGCAATGTGGAGACAGTTAGGCCGGCGTGCAGGTGTGCTTGTGGCTTCTGGAACCGTTCTGGCAGCAGGGGGAAGTGCCGTGGTGTACAACAACTCCATCATTTCCAATGACAACACTATCCATAGCGATGTGCAGTCCAACTTCCCAGCTTTTGTCACATCTAGACCAAAACCACCCACCAGGGAGGAAATGTTTGGCAGACTGGGGAAGAAGGTGAGTGAGGCTTTCTCTTCCAGCAAGGATCCTAAAACCTTCACCCCCAAGGACGCAGACTCCGAGTTTGATCTCGTCATCGTTGGAGGTGGTGCAACAGGTACAGGTGCTGCTCTCGATGCCACACTGCGTGGTTTGAGGGTTCTGCTAGTAGAGAGGTCCGACTTTGCCTCAGGTACCTCCTCCAAGTCAACCAAGATGGCACATGGTGGTGTGCGTTACTTGGAGAAGGCCATCTTCCAGCTGTCCAAGGCGCAGTTGGATCTCGTCATTGAGGCGCTCAACGAGCGTGCTTCAATTCTGGAGAATGCTCCCCATCTAGCCAAGATCCTCCCCATCGCCATCCCAATCTACCACTATTGGCAGGTGCCCTACTTCTACGCGGGTTGTCTCGCCTATGACCTCTTTGCCGGCCGTCAATCCATTGCGTACTCCTATTTGCTTGGAAAGCGTTCCACTTTGGAGAAGCATCCACAATTGGATGGTAACAATCTCGTGTGCTCTCTCGTGTACCACGATGGTCTCTTTAACGATGCTCGTTTGAACGTCACCTTGGCCACCACCGCTGTAGAACACGGCGCAACTATTGTCAACTACACAGACGTCAAACAGTTGCTTAAGGATGAATCTGGAAGGGTGAAGGGCGTTAGAGTCCTCGACACCGAAACGGGTGATGAATACCTCGTTGGTTCCAAGGCTGTGATCAATGCCACCGGCCCCTTCTCCGATGCTCTCCTCGATATGTCCAAGGACCCCAACGGTCTGCCTCCAACTGTAAAGAGCGCTTCCGCAAACCATATGGTTGTGCCTGCCGGTGGAGTTCACATTGTGCTTCCCGAGTACTACTGCTCCAAGGATATGGGCCTGTTAGATGCCTCCACGTCTGACGGCCGTGTGATGTTCTTCTTGCCATGGCAGGGCCGTGTTCTTGCCGGAACCACCGATACCCCTCTACCTGGTGTTCCCCGTAACCCAGTAGCCGCTGAAGATGAAATTCAGGAAATCCTGAGGGAGCTCCAGCATTACGTCAAGTTTGAGGTGAAGAGAGAAGATGTCCTCAGTGCTTGGTGCGGTGTCAGGCCTCTTGTCCGTGACCCTTCGAAGCAGGTGACTGGAGCTGCAGGGTCGACTCAAGGTTTGGTTCGTTCTCACCTTGTTTATGAGTCCCCAGAGTCTGGTCTTCTGACAATTTCTGGTGGAAAGTGGACCACATACAGAGAGATGGCCCAAGAGGTTATCACCACTGTCATTCAGAAGACGCCAGAGCTCAATGCCAAGTTTGGAGATGTCAAATGCGCTACCAAGCACTTCAAGCTTCTGGGAGCCGAAGGCTTCGACGTCTCTCTCGGTGCCAGATTGTCCCAGAGATACCATGTCCCTGACGCTATTTCCCGCCATCTTGCGAACAACTTTGGTGACCGTGCACCTCTGATCCTGGAGCTCTACAATGCTGATCCCTTTAACAGGCTGTCGTTGCAGGCGGCATCAAAGCAAATCACCAGCAGCAAGCAGCAGGCAACCTACGAGGACTTTGAGTATCCATTCACCATCGCTGAGCTCAAGTACACTATTCAGTACGAGATGGCACGTCACCCCATTGATTTCCTTGCACGCAGGTGTAGACTCGCATTTCTGGACAGCAAGGGAGCTCTCGCTGCTGTGGACAGCACAGTTGATGTGATGGGGAAGGAGTTTGGATGGAACTCCACCCTCAAGGAGAAAATGCGCAAAGAGGCCGTTGACTATATTCGCCACATGGGTGTCGTCCCCAACGCCTCCACATTCACACTTGACGAGGCCTAATTAATAGATTTTTTACTCTGCAGAATTTTGTTTCTCTGAGACTTAATGTGGAACGTTTACTATACACTATTCATTTGTTGTTTTGTTTTGTTTTGTTTTGTTTATCTTCTTGATGTGTTTTACGTTGTTGTTGTTGCTGGTGTTGTTGCTGGTGTTGTTGATGATGATGTTGATATGGTAATGATGAACGATAGATGGAAATTAATATAATGTTTATATCAGACTACCTGTTACAAGTTACATGAACATACCTAGGACTGGAGCAAAATGTGCTATATTAATGCTAAAATGTGATGAAATGACGATGATAACGAATATACTATACAGGGCAATATTTCAGATGTTGCCGTAAATTAATTTGAGCCTCTCTATCTCACCCTCACCCAACACACGATCAAACCTGGCGTCTCTGGTGGTATTGCCCATCATGAGCTTCTCAAAGGCAGATCTCTCCTTCGCCACCATCTGACCACCCTGTGTGTGAAGCGAATTGATAAGCTCCTCCTCGCCATAAACCTCGTTGTATGCCTGTTTCCCCTTGTAAGTGATCTCTGCCAGATCGTGAAGGATATTTGCCGTGAGCCCCCACACGTTTCTGGTTTTTTCTCCAAACTCCATGTCTGTCTGCGTCTCCTCTTCTTCGGATGAGAGATCCTGAACCTCATCTAGCCATTTCACCTCGCGATCATTATGCAGAGGAAAGATGAAGGATCTCAAATTCCATGGAAGCCCGCCCCACTTTGTCTTCACGTACGACTGCTTCAAACTCTCCTGCAGCTCATACCGCCTAGGCTTGGGTTGCAGAAAGTCTTTCAGTGGGACGCTGAAGATACTTGAGCTCTCTCCGGGGTTCAAGAGAATGGATGAAACGTGCTGTCTTTCAAAGTCTGCCAGACGCTCGGGCGTCCAGTTGATGAAGCCAACACAAGGTCTCACTGCCAAGAATGTACGCGAGAGATATGAGGGCAAAGTGTTGACCTCTTCCACTTGGAAACCGAATTTCGAGCTGAGCAGCTCGTTCGATGATGATATTCCAATCTCCTCCTCAGTTTCTCTTCTTGCAGTCTGCCATTCGGATTCCAGCCCCGTGTCGGCTTTCCCACCAGGGAGAGAGATATGGCCGCTGAAGTTACGCAGCTTCTTTGAGCGCTTTGTAAGCACCACTCTCAATTCTCCGTTTCTGCCGAGAAATAGCAAAATCAGAACAGCCGATCTTCTGGCTACAGGTAATTTGTGCCATACGGATACCTTTGAGTCGAGGAAAAACCGTGGCTGGTAGTTTGCTATGTTTGTGAGATACTGGGACTCCATTTTATGGGACTCGATGATATTCACCAGTCGGCGTCTATGGTGGTTGCTGCTGCTGTGGTTGCTGTGTTCATATGAGGTATGCTTCTCTAATCCATGCTCCAGTATGGTCTCCAGGCGCAAGAGATTAGTCACCGGGGGTGGAGGTGGGGGTGTGTAGGTGAACTTTGATATTATGTGGGTATTCACCAGATTGGAGAGCAAAGACAGCGAGGACGGTGCAGATGACGATGAATATGATGAAGAGTATGACGAAGAGAGTGACGAAGCATAGTGAATGGAGTTGACCAGTTTTGAGCTTGATTTGAAGTTTGAGTAGAACAGCATCTTGGGCCGGCTCTATTCCGTGTGTGCGTGTGTGTGTGTGCGGGTGTCTAAGGTGTGGGATACTGTGTTGGGTGCAGCACTACCTGGCTAAGCACTTTTTGAGATTGTCGTAATGGAGAGTCCCCTGGGAAAGGAAAGGGTTAAAAAAATAATTAAGGAAAACGAATTAGGTGTCCACAGGGGCCCTTGTATATTCACAGCGAGCACAATTGCAACTTCTCGTGGGAGGGCTGAAAGATAATAAAAGTATTACACAGTGGCGCGTCGCAACATACTTATACCATGTAACCAATATGTGCGCAAGCCGGATTAATTGCATTCCCCTCATCTCATCTCGTGTCGTTCCCATAGTGAAGAAGCAACAAAAGGAGGAGAAGGCTGTATGGCGTGCAGGTCCAACCTGCAGCAAGATAACACTCCCCTCTGTTATCTCTCCGATGCTCAACACTAAACGAGGTACGACACAGCCTAATCTGTTACACAGTCCGAATGGGAAGATTGTTTGAGGTTCTATGCTGTAATAAAAAAAAAGCCTATATCATATCCTATTTTGCAATAATCCATCACTGGTTTGTATATAAGGAGACGCTGTCCTCTCATGACTGATAGCCAAAGGGATGGGGCTACTGGTTGGGCTCAGGGCCCCTTTGCTGCGCTACACAAATCCAGAGACACACATCCAGGGACACGGGCGTAATAGAGTGTAACGGTCGAAAAAAAATTGCTACCCACGGGTTTATTCGCTCATTGCCACCAGTTCCACGGGTACCGAGTAGGCTTGAGTATAGCGGTAGACTTTTTGTGGCTTTGCCAGCCTAATCGCTGGCCTCCAACAACCTTGGAGCCCAACGAGTGTGCGATGCCCAGTTGCAGACGGATAGATCAAAGGAGGGGAAAGATCGGTTTGCAGAATAACCTGCAGGGAAATGTAAATACAGGCTATGTATGGCAGGCCCCTTCGATGTATGGCCCTAGGTCTTTTCCGGTGTGGAGCCCAGGCTCTTCCGGTTGCAGGCTCTTCCCCTCATCTGCAGTCTCTGCAGCCTCTCTCTCCCGCTCTCTGCTAGCTTACCCCTTTGCCGGATCGGGTAGAGTAGGGCTGGCTGTCCCACAGCAGGGCACAGGAAATCAGAACAGCAGTGCTTCCGGAAAAGGCAGCGCTGGCAAAACCGCATGGAACCTATAACTGCCAAATATGGCGCACACCTTAGAGCTTGCAGCAGCCATCATAGAGAATTCCTCGCGTGGATATATATGTATATATATATATCTGTATATGTATATGTATATGGTGTGAGGGCGGATGGCATGAGGATGGTGTTCTAGTAAGCTTGAACTTAACCAAAGTATGCAATGTATGTATATTCAATCATTTGTAAATCAAAAAACAACAAAATCAACCTCTCCCAAAAGAAACATGCTGGTGAACTGAAAACTGCAAACCTGTAGCGGAGAACCAAAACCTTTAATCGATCCTTGCCTCTGCCAGTGTGTGGAGGGGCTTGATGTTGTTTGAGAATTGCGCGCCTGTCTTTCTCTTTGTGAGCTTCTTCAACTTCTTCTTCACCACCATCACCGGCACAGTGCTCTTCCTCACCAGATAATTAGATAATGAACCTAGTAGCACTCCCTTCAGTGCACTCTTGCCCTTACTACCCACAATCACCAACGTTGGCGAGAGGTGGTGGATTATCTCCACGATGAAATGCCGTGGGATGGGATGATGGATCGATTCCATCACCACGTGTACCTGTAGCTTGGTGAGTTTGAGCAGCTCGAGTGTCTCTGTGGTCATCCTCTCCACATTGTCCTTGCGCAGCTTTTCACGGTTCACAGATGAAGACTGAATTGGCGTTCCCACGCTCTTGGTGTCTTTTCCCGGTATTCCGTTTAAATTCATCGATGAGTAGTCATCATCCTCCAGAACGTTGACAATGTAGAGAACAGAACCATCCACCAAAACTGTTCCTATACACCATTCCAGCGCATAATGCGATTCGTCCGAAAAATCCATACACAGCAGGAACGCCTTGGGATTCTTGCGTGTCTTTACAATATCAAAGAATCCACCTCTAGTGATGGTCCTTATGGCTCTGGCATGATCCACCCCGGAGTCTATCGGCGATATCTCCACCCTCTCATTCAAGCTTCTTGCAAGTTCACTATCCTGTTTCTCCTCATCATCTCCAGTGTATGGAATGTGGAAATCTGAGGTGTCTGCGGTAGAAGATGGCGATACGAGCTTCTTCTTATAAACGGCGTACCCGTCCAGTTTGCCTCTGCGCTCTTTGCTCTCCTGGTAAAATTTGTCTCCCTGGAGGGTGAACCCCACCTTTGCAGCGTCCTCAGTCAACTTGTCCATCACTTCCTGGGGCACCTTCTGTCCAATGATAGTGGCATTGGTGATTCCCCTTTCTGCAGCTGATATTTGATCGAGCTCTTCGGCCCTTCTGGCCTCTGCCAGCAGTTTAGAAGAAGCACCGCCAATGCTTCCGGAACTTGAAGATAGTAGGTGTTCCTCGGCTCTTACGCTCAATTTCTCGCCGGGGGACCCTATGGAACTATGACGTGCTGGTGCCGCCACGCCCTTATCCAAGGAGCCCTCCAAAGCAGGCGAGTAGGTGGCGAAGTTGGGAAGAATGGCACCACCGTCGTCATACTCAAACTCTGAATCGGTATCACTTATCTGTTCCTCATCACTCGATACATTTCCGTTGGTCTCATCGTCGCTGAAAGTGTCCTTCTCCAATCTAGTAGCACTGGGCGAACGGAGCCTCTCCGATGGGTCATGTGCCGTTATCGACCACTTGGCGTTCTGTCCCTTTGATCGTGATAGCGACCTCTTGCTTGCACCTGTGCTATCACGACGGGCGCCTGGGGATGAGGAACGACCCCTCTGTGATGGGTTCGCCGATGCTGCTGCTGCCTGTTGCTCTCGTTTCTTCTGCCTCTCTAGGATCTCCATTATCTGCCTCCTCTCGTCATCCAATGCGGCTTCTAAAGACATGGCTGGATGAGTCTGTTTAGTTTAACAGTAGCTAACTGGTAGGCTGGTTGCTTTCAGAACACTGGGATTGGATGTGTGATAGGGACGGGATGTATAGCAACGGCTGCTTGTGACACAAATGCAGGATCAAATAACAAAAAATAAAAACAAAAACACTTCAATGATATCACGCACACCTTGTCTTTTCTCCGGCCAATGCCAATAGTTCGCGTGTGGGTATGTATAAAGTATTTGGCTCTGCAGACGGATAATCCTAATCTACGTCCCCAGATAACGACAGCCTCTCCTATTATATCAGGGATGCGATGATACGATCTCGCTGACATTAGACGAGCTGTCTGTATGCTTGCGCGGCGAGGACACCCTACCAGGCTTTCGATGCAGCTGCCTCAGCTGCTTGTGCTGCCTTCGATTATGTGGGTCAGCAGGTCCACATGTTTAGGTCCACGCATCAAACGCCTAGCAGGTATCTCTGACACTGCCTAGACGCCCCAAAAGAGAGCTAATGTATGAGGAGGTTCCTAACGAGAAGGTTATCGCAAAAAAAAGATTTGCGGCTCTATTTAATGGCTTCACAAACTG
This sequence comes from Kuraishia piskuri, assembly GCA_030567595.1. Taxonomy (NCBI): domain Eukaryota; kingdom Fungi; phylum Ascomycota; class Pichiomycetes; order Pichiales; family Pichiaceae; genus Kuraishia; species Kuraishia piskuri. The sequence goes on from JAJLSM010000042.1 coordinate 56,411, forward strand.
AAATGGGTTCAATTGGTTATTGGAAAACTCTTTACAGCTGAGGTGACCCTTTACAGCTGAGGTGACGGAAACACAGACAGAGACAGCCATCCTGTCGTGTGCATATGCAGTGTGCACTGAAGCTCCACGCTTAATGCTGCCTGTGCGTAGCATATATCTGTGTAGCATATCTCTGTACTGTAATCACCATAATATTTGTAGTGAGCAGAATATCCTTAGTATGGTATTTACATCTGAACTACCCAGCAATATGCCAGTGTCATATAACTGCTGAAAACGAAGCTCATATTCCAGGATTATCCATAATCTCATGGGCCTGCTCTCGCCTTGTTAGCCCCTCGAGCCCGAAATATGTGACCCTCCAATCTACCATGGACATGACTCGAAAAAGCCTTGATGCCTTTCTTCTCCCCTACCCCTGGACGTTAGGCAAATGGAAGAGGCAGAGGTAGAGGCAAGTAGCTGTGTCCCAAACGGGCAGGACAGGGGGGGGGGGCACATCCCTATGATTTCCTTCTTTGCATCATAGCAGCGTGCATAACGCAATGTGAGGGATCACATACTAATAACCTCGCCTCACTCACTCGGCTCACTCGTCTCTGCTCACGCACTACCACCTACAGTACTGTCACTCCCTTATCGCCCCCGCCATCTCTGAAATTGTATGCTTAGTTATCGGCTGGGGATGAAGCGGAGAAATTTACAGTAAAAAGAACCGTGCTTACGAGAAAATTTTCCCACATAGAGAGTTTTTTTCATCAGCATTATTCCCAAAAACAAGAATCAACATCATTTCATGATGAGTTCGCCTGTTGGCCAGGGACACTCTCCTAACACCATGCAGCACACCAACACTGTCCCACAACCATCCATCTCACAAACAAACAGTCCACTCATCCAAGGTGTGCCTACCTGGCAAGCAGACGAGGATGCAAAGGAATGTTTTCTCTGCTTCTCTGAGTTTACGTTTTTCCATAGAAAACACCACTGCAGGAAGTGTGGCCGAGTGGTGTGCAGTGACTGTTCAAAGATTTACACAACATACCTGCCTTCCACATATGTCGTATCCCCTCCTTCGCAGATATTCTTAGAGTCACCACATGTTCCCCACAGAACGTGTGATTCATGTGCGGAGGAGTTGGATATGCTACGGCTAGCTCTAGCAGATGGAAGCATCCACTCCCACTTATCTGTTGATAGCGGCAGCGCTGCTGCTCAAGGCGCTCCCCGTACTCCTGCTGTCAAGCTAAGTGACGGTGGGAAAAAGAAGCACAAGGGTGTGGTTCCCATATCCAGTGGTTCCAGCCCGAGAAACATACCCTCAAGCGCTGACAACGATGACGATGGACTCTGTCCAATCTGTGCGTTGAATATATCTACCTGGTCCGATGCAGAAAAGGAAGAGCACATTGATTCATGTCTGATCAAGGCTGAATTTTCCGGCTCGCCTGATCAAAAGCGAATGACCAACAGAATGCTGGTGTATACCGTATCTCCTCATAGTGCAAAAAAGGAACAGAAGAAGAGGAATACCCAAGGTGGGGTATTGCCGATTGTAAATAAATCACCTGCAGTAGCCTATAGCGCCAATGATGACGAGACATTGAAGTCAAAGACGGATTCTTTGTCAAGTACCGGATTGCAACCAGGTTTCGTCTACGCCGAGGGGGGTCAGTCATTCGATACGCTGGCTGGTGGCTCCCCTATCAATATGGGTAGTTCCACCCAGCGCACGGCTGTTTCGCTTGACCAGGTGATGGATTCTGCCGACGATCGGTTTTTAATGATCCACCAAAGTACAGCTGATAATGCCAGCCTGAATGCCACGGAGTCTGATATAGAGAAGCCAGATGATATCTCACAATCATCTCCAAATGAATGTGTGATTTGTCTAGAGGATCTCTTGCCAGGTGACAAAGTTGGACGTCTAGAATGCCTGTGTGTATTTCACTACAGCTGTATAAAGGATTGGTTTGAGAGGAAGGGACTAGGTGAGTGTCCGGTTCACGCTGTGCATATATGACAAGCATGTGTTTTTTTGAGGTTATATTTATTTTAGCTATATTTGTGATCAGGGTTTTGATTACGGGCGTGTCGATTTTTTCTCTTGGTTTGTATCATTCCTTCTTTCTTGGTGCTATATAGTTTCATTGCATGACTTATTTTTGATAGTATACAAATATGGTTTTCCTGATCGATCTAGTGCCACCCAATTTGTTTCATCGCCATGCTACGGATGATGCTAACAACGATTCACATTCTAGATCTAACTCTATTTCCTAATCTGTATATAGCTTGCATGACTACATAGCCGGTTTTACATTTAAGCTCTAGATCCATTTTATTCATTCCCTCCGCCCCCGTTTTATGTGCGTTTCTTTACCCCCTGCCCTGTCTCTCCTGCTTGCCTTGCCCTTTCTGCACACTAAGACTGGACATAGAGATACTTCTGCCGCCCCTGCCTTCTTAGACTCATGCGCATATCAGCGTTGGCCCATTTAGTCCCCTTCGGGTAATTCTCCTGCAGGCGTATGCTACCGTTAGGAAAAACGCGAAATGTGATGAGTGTAACCAGGCGCGTGTCGCGGGTTTCATGTGCATGGTCTACTCCGTGCATGGTCTGCTCTGAGACATGCCCAGGCACTTCGGCCATTCTGCTGGGCAACCGTGCGTTTGGCGAGGCGATTAGCCCTCTGTAGGCCGGTTACAAAATAGTGCAGTTATGCAAGTCCCTACACGGGAGGTACATGCCACAATACACGAACAGGCACGCGGAAGCCATCCCTTCAGGCATATCGCTGCCACTGTAGATGATCTCTAGTCAAGAGACCAACCAGACAGACGTCCTGATCTATATAACTACCAAACGATCCTTTTTATAGTCTGAATCAACCTATCCTTCGTTTAAAGAAGGCATTCTCATCTGGCGGTATGTCCACCATCAACGGTCATTCTGCAAGTCCGCAGATGAACTCATTGTGGTTTGATGATGAACCGGTGTTAGAGACGCCTAGCAAGTCTAAGGGCTCTCTCAAATACCGGCTATTTGGAAACAAAAAGGCTTCCTCGGAAGAATCCAAGACCCCGAAATGGCTGAGAAAATTCACACAGAGCAACTCGGTTCCAATCAGGGAAGACAAGAGCATTAGCTCACCTTATGCATTCGAGCATATAGCACATATAGACCAAGACAACAGCTTTGGGCTTGAGGACTCGCTTGTTTCAAAACAAGAAAAGCTGATTCCGGCCGTGTTCGGGTCTGTTGAGCTCGAAAAGGTGGACCTAGAGGAGTTTACATCGCATAGAACAAAGGCAGAGCAGCCAGGCACAATTGGGTTTGCTTCCTACAGGACGACTCCGGCCGTGTATTCTGAAGATCGCCGCACCTCACACAGTGGAGCTTATGGTAGAACCCTGCCACGCTCTGTTTCCGGCTCGGAGAAGTCCTACAACTCATCCTTGTTCACAAGGTCCGTGTCAGTCTCCACCACCCATTCTTCGATCAGTGATGGCAACAGAGAGTTTCAGTACGGCAACACCCCTTCTCCACATCTGGTGCACCACCGCCAGAAGAGCTCTCTGTCCAAAGCTCATTCCATGGGACACAGACCAAGTGACAGCAGTAATAGTCTCAAGTCGCTGAAGGAGTTGGAGAAGCAGCAACAGAGACTGGCTCGTGAAAAGAAGAAGAGAGACAACCTTAGATTGTCGGACGCCCAATCCAACTTATCAGATGATGCTGCTCCAGGATCATTTGCAAATGGACATTCAAACAAGCCATCTACTGACGGTATGGATTTGTTCCAGTTTCCTCCTGCAGACTTACATGTCAAGGCTGATAGCTTGAGGTCTGTTGCTTCACCTGGCGTGACACAGTCTACAACTACTGCCTTTGATCTAATGAGCACCCCTAACCTTCCTCTCACGGCTCCCGGTGATGGTTTCGGTTGGTCTTCGCCATCTTCGGATTTTTTTGCAAGGCAGTCGTGGATATATGAAGACCACAACACCACACCTCGCACACCCTCTGAGAGGAGATCTCTGCTGGAGGAGAGAAGACGGACCCATAACGGGATTGATTTGGAGACATCCATTCAGCGTTCCTCGCGCAGGCTGTCATCTTTGGATCCACTAACTCGCGAAACTGCCAATGAGATTCAGCCTGTGAGTTTCCCCTCCACGGCAAAGACATTCTCGGAGGACACCGACACAATCGTCTCCTTGAAGGCAGCCAATGTAAGTAGGAAATCGAGATTGCTCTTGAGTTCTGCCCACACCACATTGCGTCTCCACTCCTCAGCTTCCACAGATCTCCATGTCATGTCACCAACTACTGAGTCAAGCTGTTCAGACACCGACAACCTCATTCTCAACTACACAAAGGCAAGAGAGAGTGTGTTACTCCCACCTCTTCGCACTCCTTGATTGATACAGGATGGCATTTGGAATGCACTGCTGATTCAACGGATGTGTTGTTTTTTTAGATATAGTACTTCATGTACATTCACGCTACGGCTCACCACACTCGCTTATGATAATGACTCCACGCTACTGAAGTTTGCACATATACTTCATGTTTGTTATTCTACCCTTTTCTTGGACTTCGCAACTGTCCTTACCGCACTCGCTGTTTTCTGTACTTTTAATTTTTTGTGCTTGCACATGTCCCAGGGACATTCACAACCGTGAAACGGCAAAGGTCACTCTCGCTCCTTTATTATTTCTGTGTACTATCACATCAATAAATCGATACAATAATAGGTTTCCATTGTAATGTGGAGAAGTGTATGCTGCTCATTCTGTCACTGCACTATCTCACCATACACTGGGTGATGACTTGGAAGTCCCATCTCGTCTGTATGTGTGTGAGTGAGATATCAGTCGCTCTAGATAAGCATCAACTAATGGTCCCTCTATTTTTAGCATTATCTTCTGGGATACGGGATCTACAAGTACACATATTCAATGCCACACTCCGAAGCAAGTGTCATCCACAATGGTTTCAGCCAGCTGAACATCATCGGTGCTGACTCCATTCCTTCAAGCCAAGGAAAGATCATATCTGGAGAAGATGAGGAGCTTCTAAGCGACTACACTACACTGGAGGGCGGCCTTAAAGATGACTCACCATCAGATCAGAATTGGATACAACTTCTTGAGTATATAGACGAGTATGAGGGGTTGACCAACTCTTCCCAGGCCCTGTTTGCCGATGCTTTTCTGTGTCTATCAAGAGCGAACTACGCCGCATCATCTACCAACTCGAGGTTCGGGAAGTATCAGTATGACGAGCGAGAATTTGATGCAATTGCCCTTGTGTGAGTCTATGGATGCATTTTTTTTAGCAGAAACAGACAGGATGAAATACTAACTGGTGATCTAGTGAGGAGAATACAGCTGGTGGGTTCAAAATAGTGTCACCTAGAGAACAAGAGGCCAAGACAGGCACGTCATTGACGGATCATAAAGCGGAACAGGAACCAGATCAGAAATTGACCAGGAGGTCACGCATACCGAAGGATTCATCCACCAGTTTAGGAGCCACAGCAACATCTTCGAAAGTTCGGAGTGAAGTGACAGAGGAGAAAGAACAGTCAACCAAGGAGGAAGCCGTCAAGTCTAGGCGACGGGATCCTATCAATATGTTTGGAGGGTTGGTGCCGTATCAGCTCCGGCAATCGCAAGCACTCTTTAAGAAAGCTCTACAGCAATCAGTGGATACTTTGAACAAAAGGAGAAAACTACACCGCCTTATAGAACAACTTGAGACACAACAATTTGAGTCACACCGGCCTGCAGCACAACGATCTGAGATACATCCTGAGCAAAAGGAAGCCACGACTTCTCTGTGATGCCGCTGATACTAAAAATAGTTACAAATCATCGAATACAATGCATTAAATAATAGACAGCACCATAATATATTATAACTGATCTATAATAATTGATATGTATCCGGCTGAAGATGCCTTTGCCCCATTAGGCAGAGTCTCCCCGCGTCTCATCGCCCTATAACCGTTTCACCGCGCATAAAGCGTTTGAACCCGTCGAGCGTATATATCCAACCTTGAATTTTTCACAGCCTGCCGTATGGATACACACGAAGTTGATAATTAATACTTTATGCAAATATGACAGATAGATTGACCCAGCTGCAGATATGTCTGGACCAGGTATGTTGTGATTTTATCTCTCCTCCCCCATCTGAAACAGTATCTAACCCACTAATAGCTGATAGAGATGTTTGGTGCCACGCTGATGTATGTGGACCAATCTCATGATGCCGTGGTTCTCTCACCTGATGATCCGTTGCTTGTTGATCCTCTTCATAAAATTGTTCCCGAGCCCGAGTTCACGGACTCATTGAACGAACTGTCAGATGATATCATTCTCAAGACGAGACAGATTCTGACCATAATAGACACCCTCCCCGGTGTGGGGGTGTCGAAAAAGGAGCAGATGGACAAGATTGAACAGTTGCAGACAACATTGGATGATGCTGAGAGGCGAAAAAAGGAGGCAATCAAAAGAAAGGATGAGTTGTTAGAATGGATAAACGATCTGATACTGGAGGTTGCTAAGGGTGTAGCAGAGACGAGAGATTGAGACAGATAGAATGCAGAGACAGCATATCAAAAACGCAGATCACTGCCGTATCAGAAAACTAAGCGGGAGGAATCATTTGATTAATGTACATAGTTTTCACAAAAAATGTCCCAGGAGTCAAACACCTTTGCTCTCTGGCATTGTTCAACGGTCCAGTCGAGACCGTACACTAGTGGGGAATAGTGCACGAACACCCCGAATGAAACCAGGCTCACCAGTACCAGCACCAAGTAGCCAAGCCTCCTCTGCTTCCCGATGAGAAACTCTAAAGTCTGCGCGGTGCATAATATTCCAAAGTACAAGGAAGGCAGGTAATGGTGCAAAAAGAGCTGTCTCTTCATGATCACCGATGGCACGAAATGAACAATCCACCCTATGAAGTATTCGGAGAAATGGGTATCGAATGCCGTGGTTATTGCATCCTGTGATGATCCGTGGATGTAGGGGTTGAAACGCAGCACTTGGATAATTTTGAATAGGATATACGCACACAGGACAGCGGTGCCCAACCAGTAAATGAAAAAGTTTCCAAGATAGTAGATGTTCTTATGGTTTTCACCCCAGTAGTTCACACCACGGAAAAGTAGAGGCCAACTCTCAGGCCTAGAGCCGAATATGTGATTCTCCGTGAGACCCTGATTGATCTTCCACATGCCCTTTTGAATATCCACAAACTTCTCCCAGAAGGAAAGGAAAATGGGGAACTTCACGGTATCTGTGTTTTCGTCAAATAACGGGTGGCTGTTGCTCTCTATGTACCACAAGGAGTTTTCAAGTACAGGATTCTCTATGCATATCACCTCCAGCTGTCCAAAACCCCACTCGGGCAACTTCGTGGTATGTGCCAGCAGATAACAACCTGCCTCCCTGTTATACAACTGGAATACAGTATCCACAGCACGCAACCTCTCTTGCGCGGCGCCCTTTTTAGAGTGGGCCTTTGCAATTTTCACCTGGAAGTTCTCTGTCTTTTCCCCAAGGTACATGGCATCGCCAATGGTTGTCACCTCCTTATTGTAGTCCTGCTCGCTGATCGGGGGCTTCTCTCCCGGAGAAATGTGCAGGTATGTCTGTGTGACATTATGGAAGAGCCGCAAGGATTCTCCATCGTTGATGTTCTGGATGTTACGCACAAGTTCCCCGATGTTGGACTTCACCTGCTTCTCCACAAAGAAATCGTTGTTCATATCTTGGAATCCGTACAGAGTCACTTGCTGGTGTCCAGATTTTGGATAGTTGTGTGTATGAGAGTGCAAATAAGAGCCTGTGCCATAGTGTCTCAGTGAGACTGTGGAGCCATACGACACATCTGCTGGAATATTGCTCATACTGGACCCTGCAATTGTGGCCTGGAACCTGGTGCTCATCTGGGCTGCCCCCTCACCCATGTCTGTCAGTATGATGATGTGTACCGCAAACATGCCGAGGTAAAAGATGAATGGGGTGATCACCCAGAAGTACACCTTTGACATGATATGCCTCGAGAACTCCTTGGGGGTTACATCTAGGTCGCCAATGAGGTACCAAACGTGTTTAAGAGAGAGCACGCCGGCCCATGCCCACGTGAAGAAGCCAACCCATTTGGAACATACGGCAAGTCCCAGGGCAACACCGGTGATGCACACATATCTGTTCCAAGTCTTTGTGAGTGGTACGGCTAACTCGACCATCTTGAAACCGTAGATGGCAAGCCCGATGAAGAACATCATTGGCGAATCGAGGAAGATGTGCCTCGACTGTGTAACCAACGAGTTCTCGATGGCGACCAGGAATGCACCACTCAGGGCCACCCAATGCCTGCATCCCGATGCCCTTAGTGTTTTGTAAGCCAAGAACACCAGTCCTATACCGCACGCAGCAGACACCATCCTCATCTGGACATATGGCGCTAGGGTGTGACCATTCTCAGAGATGTAGGAGTCACCGATCGTGGTGAAACCAAAGTCTCCCTTGTATCCGGTAAGCCAGCCCACAGCGGCATACATCAGCTTGACCAGAGGCGGGTGAACATCCATGAAAAACGACCGTCTTAGGTACTTGTCAGCAAAACCTCCGAAATGCACCTCATCAAACACCACCGAGTCGGGCTCTTCAAGCTTGTACAACCTCACGCCTAATGTCACCACCATCAGTGCCAACAACGACCACCGCTCGGTACCGGATACCTTAACCGAATCTATAGCATCGCTGGCAGGTGTTGTTGTATAGTATGCCATGTATGGCCCTTTCCTGTACCCATCTGGAGATCTGGCACTGTGCGTATCACCACAGGGTCGATCCTTCACGATGCTGTTCGTTACGCCGTTGCTCTTGGTCTTGCCCTTGTTCATTGTGACTCGAAGGACATAACAACACGCTCAATTGACTCGAGTTGATTCTCAATCACACCTCTTCTGTCTATATATTTGTAATGAAATGTTCTGCCCAACTTCTCACCGGCATTCCAATGTTCTCCATATATGCAGAGAACAGCATAGCTGTCCTTTCATTAGCGCGCTAACGTCAACTGTTAACTTGCATGAAGCATACCGCTCAGCGTTCCTACCGCGCATCGGGCGAGATGAGAGAAGCGCCTATGCATGAGCCATACTGGAGGGGATGCAGTTTGGTATGCCGAGCAGATGGTGAGAAAAGATTGAAGTAGCAATGATGTGATGGGTTCTAATTGATATCGTGTATATGGCTAAGTACCAAGAATTTATTGTCTCGAGCTTTAGTTGAGCTTTTTCGCTTGCAGCGTACAGACAACAACCGGTGTAGTACGCAAAACGAGAAAACTCCAGGGAAAGCAAATTATAAAAAGAGTAGTACACCATAAAATCACAAGAGTAAAAAAATAATGATTATGAAAGACAAAAGAAAAGAAACAATAAAAACAGTCATCATTATAGTATGAGGAGGGGTCATTAAAACGTGTAAGCAGAGCCACCACGATAGTCGAGCTCGTTTGCCATATCTTGAACGGCATCGCTCTCGAAGTTCCAGCCAAGCTTGTTGGAGATCTTGAGTACCTTGAGATTGGGCAAACGATCTTCTGCCAATGCAATAGTGATGTCATCTGGGTGTATTTTGAAGGATTGGCCAAGCAGGCCGCTCGCATCGATCCACAGGGACCTGAGGGGTCTTTCTGGGACCAGCTTTGGCAGCAGTTCTTCATCCAAGAGATCCTTGGTCACATACTCCACATTGACGTATAAATGTACAAGGTTAGGACAGTAGAGGAATATCATATCCATGGAGTTGGATCTCAGTCCGGGCATGGGGTAGTGAATTGAGAGATGGGTCAAGTTCCCCCCAACCCTCGATAGCAAGCTGTGTATCCCTTCCTCGTTCAATGAGGGGCAATGTGCAAGTTCCAGGTGTGTGATTTTTTTGGGAAACGTGGATCTGCTCACAAACTCGTTGGAAATGCCTCCAGAAAGGCGCAAAGACCAAAGGTTCGAAGGCCACACCATATCGTAGTCTTCGCAGGAAATTGATGACCTCGGGAACGATAGCTGCTCAAGGTGAGGGGCATTTTTTATGGATTGGAAGAGTTCTTGCAGGTTGACTGTTTCCGAGACGAGTCCCAGGTCAAGAACCCTAATGTTGCGACATTGTCTCAAACTGATGAGGGGGGAATAGCCAAAACTCGTCTGGGGTGCCACAAACACCTCCAGGTTCGCAGAACACCGTCTGAGGAGACGCGAGATAAACGAGTTCTTCCCTGCCTGAATGATGCTGGAGAGGTCTAGCGTCTTCACCATGTTGCATAATGTTTTTTTGCTGTGCGTATCGCACATAGTGTCCACAAAAGACTTGAACGACTGGGCTGTGAGTTTGGGTGCCTCATACAGCTTTGGGATCAAAGCCCTATAGAAATAACGGTTCAACATCACATACTTGAGGTTGGTAGAGTCTCCGGTGTGCTTGATAATCAGTAGAAGGATTTCCAAGGGCAGACGCATCTGTCTGTCTTGTCTGTCATAGCGTGGATCAGAGATGGATAGTTCTCCAAAGTACAGGCTGTCGGGCCCAGGCTGGTTGGACAGGAAGTCATCGTCATGGCCTACACCACCATGAAAGGGAGAAGTCTGCCTATTCAACATGGCAACTTTGGCCCTAGCCTGTGCTTTCTTGAGAGCATTCACCCCATGATCCACTAGCACATCTGCCTTCTCCGTCTCTTCACTGTCTTCGTCATCTTCCTCGTCTTTATCTGCCGTCCGGGCAGCCCCATACGTGTACTTCCTGTATGGGACTCTAGCCTTCTTTGGTCTTCTCTTGTTGGCCATTGCTGGTATATGAGGAGAAGATGAAGACGCCCGTACAGTCTCCTGCGATGAAACGCGGTCGGCTGTCTTGATAGTATACTACAGAAATCAACTGTAGGTTACTCTGCCTGGTATATCTCTAAGCTATCGACACTCGCACAGCTGTCCTCCCCTATCTCATATATATCATCATCCCTGCCTCTACCCCCTCACTCACCCCTCCCTCTCTCTATCGACCCTCACTAACTGTGCATACAAACCCAATGCTTACTTTTTCCCCTAAGGCACTATAGGTGGCCGGGTAATTTACCATTAGGTCATCTGTGGAGCTCACCCGCGAAACTTACGTTTCCTCAATATATGCAGAGAAAGATAGGAGTTATTATGGAGCTAATTGCGGAGGACGTTCCGTGGAAAGAGACCAGGTTGACCAAAGATAGAAACGAAATTTATAGCTAACGGCCTAAAACATGTAATTGAGTTTTCGCCACTGGAATCACTTAGCTGTATGGCAGTTGGGTGTGGTTGAATCGTACTTACACTCGCAAAGAAATAGTAGTGTGCTACTAGGTCGCGCCTGTCTCACGCCCGTCTCACGCCCCTCCGGAAAAAGAGGAGCATTAACCGCAAGCGCACACTCACATACATAGACCGTCTCCCCCCTAATATATACCCCACATCTTGCCTTTCACCAGTAACAAGAGAAAAGCGGAGTCGGCGATAGGGGCGGCGTATTCTATCTCTGCCGGGATTTAACCAGTGGGCGCATTCATGGAGTAAATATTCGCCGAAATTTCTTGGTTTGAAGATCTTCTGTTCAGTTGTGTCTCCAACAGTCCAAGCATTATGCTATCCTTAACGTAAAGTACGATGCCTTTGGGCAGTGAGACCGTGAGCGTCCACATGGCTTTGGCACCTTCACGGGGAAACCCGAGGAGGAATCTTAGACGTGACCAAAGTTGAGCCATCTGCTGCGATACAACGTCTGATATGACATATTCGTCTATATTCTCAAATATGGCACCTGCATCTTCTTTGCAGCATGGATCAGTGCCAGATTTCTTCCATCTCTTTGTCGTGGTATGTGAAGGATGGGTGTCGGCAAGAAGGAGTTCTCTTAATGGACCAAAAAACTTGTCATAGATGCTCTCCTCTGCACGTCTTGTGTGAGGCAAGCCGGTAGGTGATAGTATGTTGATGCCATGTGGAGACGGTCTGAGTTTCGGAACATGCTGTCCTCTGTAACCTTGATGAGCGCCAGCCCCGCATCGATTCACTCCATCTAGTACCAACTCTAGCTCAGTCACAGCTGCATTCAGGCCTTCGATCTTCTTGTCGGTTTTTCTCAGATACAGTCTGATGATTTCATTTTTCTCTCTGACTTCTTTTCGCAGATCTGCCTCAAGTTGTAATATTTTCTTTTCCAGGCCTTCTCTCCCCAATGAGTCTTCTGGTTTCAGATTTATTGACTCATTCTCTGCTATATCAGACCCTCGCCCGAGATTCACATCTGCCTCAGAAGGCGTTTTCACAACTTGAAGAAAATCCTTTGAGCCGTGTACCAGGATCCGGCTCGAAATATTGTCAGCCTCGCGTTTCAGAACATGATAAATTGTTACACTTACACTAAGCCCATAGTAATATAGGTTGCCAAGCTTGAGTTCAAGAGAGCAGACTCTAGGAAAGAATCACCGCAAAAGACGATCATCTGTTCTAAACACAACATTGCACCTCCAAGCAATGGAAATGCGATAAACAAGGAGAATGCAATCGTATACATTGCAGCACGCCTCTGCTGGCTCCACGATGGATCTTCAGTGGTTCTCTGGATTCTCGTAGCTGTTTTTAAGATCTGTGCATCGTACCTTTTCAGCCTTATGTAGAACATCCATGGAAGATCCATGCAGAACTTCAACAACCAGCAGAGGAGAATGGCATTGACAAGCAGTGAAATTGAAGGTCGCCACTCCGCTCTATTGGGGCTGGAATAGAATTCAAAGACAGTCTCAGAAATAAAAGACGGCCCAAACACCACTCCTACAGTGATATATCCCCACTGATCGAATACCGTCTCCTCTTTAATATGCAGAGTTCGAACCTTAGTAATGGTGGTTTGTAATGCCACCTTGATACCCGTTCTGGCTGGGAGATTTGGATCAGTCTCTTTCCTGATTTCCTGGTCTCTTAGTCTCGCTGTTTCCATCGTCCCTGTTGGTTCTGAGCTTAGATCAGGTATGAATGTGAGCTAGAAACCTCTTTCCCCCTCAAGGATAAAAAGTGATATATTAACCACATCGTCATCCTACCTATCTGTTTGTTTCTTTACACGTTTCTTCCTTGTTCTTGCACATATGTGCTCCTTCCAGCATCGCTGTATATACGCAGGCTTTGTACCTGTTAGCATTCTGTGGCTTTAGCCATGTCCTGTCCACACAACAGAAAAGAGCAGCTTGTGGGTACCACAAACCCGCATGGTCATTCCAGTTCCGGTGAAGGAAGCCTAAAACTCATTTTGTCCCGTCTTTTCGATTTCCCATGAATTTTTAACAGTTCAACTCCTGTTTACTACTGCCTCTGCTGACAGGTTACCCAATGCGTTCCTGCTTATCTGGGTTGTAGGTGGCATGCACATGCACATGCACAGCCATGCACAATTGATAAGGAACTGGGTTTTGCACTGATGATGTTAATGGGTCATGCACGCTTTTTCTTTCTAATGAGCACGGAGAACTTGATCCTTGTGGTCCTCAGTCACACGCCATCTTAGTCACGTGCATATCTCTAGGGCTTAGGGTTATTCGCCAGTCCATGCAGGGTAACGTCTAAAATTTTTTCAGATTTAACCTGTTGCCACTGTGTGTGCGGACCAAATACTCCCTCCTGTGCAAGCAGGTAGGAGGGACGTGAGGGCAGCGGGAGAGAGAGTCTTCAATTTATCAAATTCCCTTAGTGAGGTACTTTAAATCAGTCACCTATTTCTTTTCAACCTAACCGCCTTCGAAGGAGTACATAACATCACAAAATGGTAAGTGGATATAACTGGAAATGCCCTCTAAAGCAATTCAAACTGCTTTATTGACGTCGTAGTCTGGCCTGTAAAGCCCCTCCCCCCTGAAGGGTTGTTGGAGTCGTTTCACGCCGTACAAGACATTGGTGTTTTTTTGTCCCAGGGTCGGTACAGTATACTAACAGTTAATTCATCTGTAGGTTTTAGTCGTTGATCTGTTGAACCCAACTCCAGCCTCCGAGGCTAAGAAGCACAAGCTTAAGACTCTTGTCCAGGCTCCAAGATCCTACTTCATTGACGTGAAGTGCCCAGGTTGTCTCAACATCACCACCGTTTTCTCCCACGCTCAGACCGCTGTTACCTGTGACTCCTGCACCACTGTTCTCTGTACCCCAACCGGTGGTAAGGCCAAGCTCTCCGAGGGCTGCTCTTTCCGTAGAAAGTAAATTATGACCTGATGAGGACGGAACGAAAGTAGGTGTTCAAGGCATGAAGGGGTAAAGGTGAATGATCTTTCTTCAAGCTATCGTGACATATATCCCATCTTTGAGAAGAGTTGCTAGCTTGGATCTGTACACAATTATTTGCATAGCAGGCGGTGGGTTGATCAAGGTCTTTTGCTGCGAGATGTCATCATAGAGAGATGGTGCTAGAGGTGACGAAATTTTTGTATATGTTGGAGTATTATCTCTTTCGGTTATAACCAAAAATAACAAGTTAATCGGAATACTTGTCTTTTACATGTATTGTGTCACGTGTATGGTAGGTATCAGTAGTCGTTTCACCAGCTGAAGAGTGCTGAGGAGCCAGATGTTCCTGCCGTTGCTGCTATCCGGTTAGTGTGTTGAATTACTCTCTTAAAATGGTATAACGTATTCCAGTTGTCTTGATCGCGTTGGCCTTATATCATTCGTACTGAGATCTTAGGGTTCTCTATTTGCCGGTATGTTACAGTATGCGTCATGTCTTAGAGTTAAAGCCATTTAAAATTCCTCAAATTCCTTTAGGTTTCACAAAAACATTTATGCCTGCAAGTATGATGAAAATGTGATTAATTTATAACACAAAAGCTTCAGAAATCTCTAGATGTGCTTCAGTCGCAAGTGTCATATGATAATATACACTGCAGAACTCAGTCAGCATCGTTCCATAGTAAGGGGGAATCTTCTAGATGCACTAGCGGTTGGGCCAACTGAATATACAACTAGATATACAAATTAGTTTACAAATCAGTTTACAAACCAGTTTCCTCTACCAAAAACAATGCCACTAAAATGGTTTATCCGGTAAATTTCTCAGAATGTTCAGATCTCTGCTACTGAAAGTAAGCCTCTGCAGAGAAAAACTCTCTGCTCAGCAATGATCGAGGACGATCATGGGGGCATCATTGTGGCAATAAAACCATCAGTGTGGCAGTAAAACCAATCATAAAGTTTGAACGATTATCAGTTGCTGCTTTATTAAGTTCATTGAAACTGAGTTAATCTCGAAGGTTGTGATCCCCATGATGTAGTTTCGAATCAAAAATTGACTCCGTGGCCAAGCTGGTTAAGGCATGCGACTGTTAATCGCAAGATCGTGAGTTCGATCCTCACCGGGGTCGAGGATTATTTTTTTAAAATTTTTTTTGTCATAGAAGTAGACGAAAATAACCGTATTGCAACTGCTTACCGATAATTGCTTATGTGGTTTCTCTACATCAGAGATTAAATTAATAGGCCAGCAATAGTTTCCAAAGTTAATACATTTCAACCCATCTCTCAAGAAATTATTATATAAATTACTCTCAGTAGTCGTGACTAAAGCTGGAAATCCACATTTTATCTGAATTAAAGACCGTAAGTAAAAAGCGCCTCATAACATCATTAACAATAGATCAATCTCAAAGGAATTGCTCATAGGACATGTTAATCTTTAGTTATGTCAGAGGAGTGCCTCTCTGGCCCAAGTTGGCAACACAAAGGAAGCCTCGTGAATCTGCTTGTTGTAGTACTTGAGGGTCTTCTTCTCAGTCTCAGGGTCGAAAGATCTCAGTGGAACACTGACCTTAGCGTCAGCATCCTTGGAGCAAACCATGAAACCAATCTGACCAGATGGGTAGGTTGGAATGGTGACATAGGCGTACTCGGCGACTGGGAAAACCTCCTTGCAGGCTTTCTTGAGGTCCTTGATGATCTTCAAGTGGAGCCAGATGTTCTCGGCCTGAGTGGTGATGACACCCTTGTCAGTAAGTGCGTCCTTCAGCAACTCAAAGTAAGGCTTCTGGAAGAGGGACTCAGCAGGGCCCTCTGGGTCAGAAGAGTCAGTGATAATGACGTCAAAGGAGTTCTTGTAGTCAGCCAAGAACTTGAATCCGTCACCAATGTGGACTCTAACCTTGGGGTGCTGGTAAGACTTAGACATCTCAGGGAGGTATTCCTTGGAGACCCTGATGACAGCCTCGTCGATGTCACAGAGAACAGCCTCCTCAACACATTCGTGCTTGACAACCTCTCTAAGAACACCACCGTCACCACCACCAATGACAAGGACCTTCTTTGGGTTAGGGTGGGAGTTCATGGCAAGATGGGTGATCATCTCCTGGTAAGAGAACTCGTCTCTCTCGGTAGCCTGGATAGCACCGTCAAGAACCAAGACATTACCGTAGTCGGTGGACTCGAAAACCAAAACATCCTGGTAGAGAGACTTCTCAACATGAAGAATTTTCTTCACTCTCAACGACATGGCCTGGCCAGGCCACATGGTGTCGGAGATCTCGGCAAACCAGCCATCTGAACAATTTGAGATTAGTACGAGATATCCATTGATACACGTAGAGTGATCATCAGTCACATAACCTTGATCATTGTTCAATATCGTTGTGGCATCCAATAGATAGCCGTCAGAACAGCAAGATCGACATTATCAGGAATTCTTACCTTTGATGAGGGGGTGGGTGAGTTCAGCAGCCATTTTAAGGACAATGGGATTTTATTGCAATTGCTCGGTAATTGATTTACGCTGCTCCACGAACAAGTTTTGCAGAACCCACTTTTTTTTGTGTATCGGATGCACCAGGACATGTCGATGGATAGGTGAAAAATCAGCTGCAGTGAGAAGGCCCTGCGCATCGCTATAGACAAAAACGTGCAAGGGCTTTCCCGATATGGTAAGTGTGCCCACACCAAGAAGTAATACATTTTGTCTTATCACTGGCATGCTGGTGGATAGAATATCCGCGAATATGAACGGAAAAAAATTGAATTTACCAGGTATATGTTGAAGAAACATGTTATATATGCTAATCTCATCCAACAACAATTGGATGAGTGGTTTATTTCTGGGCTAGCCTAGCCTAGCCAAAGAGGTTCAATTGCTGTGCTAGCTGAACACCAGCAGCGACATTTTGGACTCTTGCATCCAGTCTATAGCCTTGTGCCTCCAATTTTTCCAGACTCTGGGCAAAGGTCTTCAAAGGAACTGGTTGAGCTGTGTTAGTGATCACGTAGTGTGGGATGGCTAAAAAGTTAGAGTGACTTACCTGTGAACGTTTCGATGAATTCGTTCTCCTCCAGATCAGTAACTGGGTGTTGGTTTCTCTCGTCGTTCATATCGACTTTGACTATGACCAACTTCATATTTGTATTGCAGAAGCCTGGGTCGTTGAACATCAAGGGGCTCTCTGAGATCACTGTGCCTATATACCCCGTCTCTTCCTTCAACTCTCTGAGGGCGCAAGTCGAAATAGACTCATTTGGGTCAATTAGCCCCGCAGGCATCTCAATGCAAACACCAGCAACAGGTGGCCTGAATTGCTTCTGAAGAACCACTGAAGGACCCTCTTTGCTCCCTGCTGGTGGGTCTACGATGGCGATAATTCCAACACCGTCAACTTCAGAGCCTTCAGCACGTGTTGTACGTGCGGTCATTTCCCAATCACGTTCTGTGTATGTTAGTTTTTTCTTTCTTGCTCCAGATTGTTGTGGTAATCTCTTCGTTTTTTTTCACTCACGGGTGCCTGTGGGATCAACGTACTTGATCTTCTGCATCTTGACCCATCTGGCTTCGCTGGGGCTCTGGTCACAAATTAGTAATTGTCCACGTTAAATGCAACGCCGGAATTTGCTTACCATTGGCTCAAAGGATAACACCTTTGCATCTTCTGGTGGTGTTTTCGACATCCTCAAAGTTTTGTAGCTCCTTGTTGAATTTGTGCACTTGGCACGATAAGTGTAAGTCTGGAGTTGGGAAGCAATAAACGGTAATTGGCAGCGGAGCCTACTGTTTCTAGCCGTTGAAGCCAAATTGATACCCAAGGTTGAAATAAATTGTCTTGTCGCTCTCATCAGAAGAGGTTAAGAATGCTTCCAGAAAAAACTGATCTTCCTCCAAGCTTCAAGGAAACTGTATCTGGGGAAAGGGGGTCGGTCGGTCCAGTCGCTACCTCCCAGAATGGGGTCACCTTTGGGCCTACATAGTGCGGGTGATGTATAAGGCGATGAGGAGCCAGCCGCATTTAGATGAGAGAGAAGAGCTGCAAGAGAGAGTGCTGTTGTTTTGCATAATGGGCGACACGCAACAGAAGAGTAGGATCATTTACTACCGTTTTGTAATCTGTTTTGCATTGTAGAAATAGGTCCACATCCACAACACAAAGCATCATATCCCAAGGCGTGGTGATATTCCTCGGTGGTAGCATCAGAGCTTAGCCATCGGAGATCCTACATAAGTACACAGATCGAGTCCTCACCATTGCACAGATACACACCAAAAAGGTGAATTCATTTGGGGGAACCACAACCAGTAACGCGGTCCCAGTTTTTGTATATGATAAAACATTCAAAATGACAAATCCAAATAGAGATACACTCAAACAGCAAATCCAGGAGGAACTGATTACCAGTGGTAAATACAACGAGATTTCAACGCTCCTCAAGATGAGGCTCATGGAGAAGGGATGGTACGACAGCGTGAGGAGTCTTGCACAGTCACAGGTGTCTCACGAACAGCGGCCTAACTTTGCAAACATGCTCAAAAAAGTTGAAGGGAAAGCATATGGTGAGTTTTGGTAATGAGATTAATCTGGAGACGGGTGACACCTAAGTGGTGGTGCCGCTATAGCAGTGACTAACAATTCACTTTAGAAATCGTGCCTGATAGTGTAAAGGAAGAAATATTACAGGAGATTAAACAGTTCTTGGACACGATTGTACCGGACAGCTAGTTATGTTTTTAGGAACGAAGTGACCGGGAATAAAGTCAAGCGGTGGAGCATGTATTTGCAGGTAGTTGTGTAACATTATTGGCATAATTGATTATCGCCAAATGAACGAACAGCCCACGAGTTACGACGGCGGCATAATGTATAGTGGACGCCAATTCATATATTTAATACAACAAATGCATACGATCAAGTAAATATTCGTAAATTTTTTTTCGCTTTAAATCAGGTATTGGAGGAAAATCACAGAAACAAATATTATACACAAAACGTCAAGAGAGAGAAATAATATAAAAAATAAAGTCAATACTGAAAGGCATTCAAAAAAACAGAGCCAGCAGATCTCTGCCGTACCCTGCAAGGGGACAGCGACTCATAAAAAGGAGTGCTACCTTCTAAAGGCAACTGTCCTGTCGAATGAAAATACTATACAGCTGATCGCGAAATCTTTTCTTTCTTAATGTCCACCTCCTATCCTACTTCATCTAGCTCAAGCACTTCCCTCGGCTGGGATACCTGCCTCTTTTGCTGCCTCTTTTGCTGCCTCTGGCACCTCCAGTACTGATTCTTTTTTCCCATCCTGTGTGTCGATGGAGCTTGCTGGCTCCTGTGGTGCCTCGGAGACTGTCACGCCTGCTGGGGCTTCCTCTGGCTTGGTGTCGGCTTGAGGCACGGCCTCTGATACACTAGCGGAAGCCTCCGTTGCTGGCTCCTCTGGTTTCTCTGTC
Organism: Kuraishia piskuri; assembly: GCA_030567595.1. Taxonomy (NCBI): domain Eukaryota; kingdom Fungi; phylum Ascomycota; class Pichiomycetes; order Pichiales; family Pichiaceae; genus Kuraishia; species Kuraishia piskuri. The sequence goes on from JAJLSM010000042.1 coordinate 76,205, forward strand.
TTCTCTGGCACATCTGGTGTCTCGGTCACTTCAGCTTCAACAACTGAGACCTCCGGTACCGATGGTGGCTCGGCTGCAGCAGGCTCCTGAGCCTCGGCTGGTGTTTCTGTTGGCACTGCTGGGGCTGTTGGCTCTGCTGAGACTGGGACCTCTGCAGGTACAGTATCTTCAAAAGATGTCGCAGCAGTAGAAGACTGCTCCTCAGTACTCTTCACATCAGCAGCAGCAGCCTCAACTGGTGCGACTTCTGTTGCTTCCTTTGGAGCCTCGGTGGACTCCACAGGAGCCACGGCTTCCGGAGCGTCACTAACAGGCTTTGCATCCGGTGCAGCTGCCTCCTCGGTAAAGCCGTTGTTTGCAACTGTCTCAGGCACGGGAGCATCAACAGCAACAGATTCAGGTGCTGCTACCGCCGTCACTGTTGTCACTGCTGCCACTGCCACCTCGGGCTGAGCTGGAGCAGGAAGCTCGGAAACAGCAGCAACCTGTTCGACTGGAGCCGTGACTGGAGCTGGAGCTGGGGCTGTGACTGGGGCTGTGACTGGGGCTGGAGCTGGTTCTGAAGGCTTTGATACCCCATCAACCATCTCGCTATCGCCATCAACATCCTTTCTGTCAACCCCATTGGCAGAAGCCTTTGGTTCTTCCTCTTCATCAGCATCATCATCATAGTCTTCATCCTCATCGATCTTTCTAAGACGAGCCTCAACGACCACCTCCTTCTTCTCTTCTTCAACCTCCTCGTCATCATCATTCTCAGCCTCTGGCACCTCAATGCGCTCCTTCTCTGGCACCGGCTGGGGGTTTATCTTTGCAGTGTCAGGCTTTTCGTTAACAACGGGTGCGGCCGTCGAGACTGGAGCAGCAGGAGCTGGAGTAGGGGTAGGCACAGGGTCTACAGATACCACAGGAGGAGGCACAGATGTCTGGGCAGCCACAGGGGTCACCTCTGGTACAGGAGTCCCGTTGGAGGTCGACACTGCACCAGAGACCGAGGAAGTGTCAGGTCCCGGCGTGAACTGATCAAGACTTGGGAGATGATGACGCGGCTCCTCGGCAGCTTTTTCTTTCCTCCTCTTGTCATGGTTGCCAGAGTTTGACTTTTTGTGCTTCTTGTGTGCGTGCTCATCTGGAGGCGATGCCACTCCACCAATCTTTCCAACCTTCTTGTCCTTCTTGTCCTTCTTTCTGTCCTTGTTGGAGTCTTCAAACTCTCTCTTGAGTCCATTCTCCTGTGATATAGGGGCAACTGCAGGAAGGGCTGCACTATCCGCTGCTTGTGGAGGGATCTGAACAGGAGTTGCCCTAAGGATAACAGAATCAGGTCTGCCAAGGCCTGGGAGAGTGGAACTCTCTGCAGCATATGCATTAGTTCCGGGGAGGACAGATTGCGGCTGTTGAACAGGAGGTAGTGGTAAAGTGTTCTGAGCCATAGCTGGCTGCTCTGAAGGCTGAGAAGTAGAGTAACTAGTGAGTGGGGAACCCTGGTACTGTCTTTGAGCCTGAGACGAAACAGCGGGTGGCTGTTGCTGTGGCTGTTGTTGTTGCTGCTGTTGCTGCTGCTGTTGCAATGGGGGTGGAAGGCTACCGGGCAGTTGCTGGTATCCCGACTGTTGTTGCTGTTGCTGTAGGTGTGGAGGAGGAGGTGCTGGACCACCCATCTGAAGCTGGGGCATCTCGTTTGGAACCGGCGCCTGTTGTTGCTGTTGGAGCATTCCCTGTGGCAGTCTTGGCTGGTGTTGCTGGGGTGGTGGAGGTGGTGGGATTCCCTGCTGGCTGCCGCCCTCCTTCTGGTACTTTACTAGCTGGTTCAATCTCTCCTGGATGTGAGGGTTGTTGGGGTCAAGACGTGCGGCGTGTCTGTAAGCATCAAGGGCATCGCTTATCTGGTTGTTGCATGTCTCGTAGAGTGTACCCAGGTCATACCAGACTTCCGATATGTAGGGATTCAGGCGGATGGCACGTGTGTAGGCATCCAAGGCATCCTTGTACTGAGCAATCTGATAGTACAGAACACCAACAGAGCACCAGAAGGTTGGATTTCTACCATCCTTGTTGACTGCCTGTTGGAAGGCATCATAAGCGCTTGAGTAGTCACCTCTAGACATGTGGACACGGCCCAGATGGTACCAGGTATGGGCGTCGGTTGAGTCGAGCTCGATAGACTGAGCAAGCAGGCGGAGAGCCGTCTCTAAGTCAAAGAACTGTGCCTCCTGCTGTGAGTACAAGCAACCCAACTGCTGGAGCACCTTCGCATGGCGTGGGTTGGCCTGCAAGACTCTCTCGTAGGCATCTCTGGCACCTGAGTAGTCATGCTGTTGTTCCAGAACAGCACCAATCTGGAACCAGACATCGGGCTGGGTCAAGGGAGCAGGTGGCACCGTGAGGATGTACTTGAAACACTCCAAAGCCTGTGTGAGCTTACCCTGATGCCTGTATATGATACCGAGTCTGAAGTAAATCTCTGAAGCCTTTTCAAAGTTAGGATCCATCTCCAGAACCCTTGCAAATGCCTCCTCGGCATACTCCAAAGAACCGTACCTATCGTAGAGAATACCAATACCGTGCCAGAGCTTGGGCACATTGAGGTTCTGTAGGTTGAGTAGGGCCCTCTGGTAAGCGCCGTATGCACTCTGAAGATCGTCCAACATCAGGTAACAATGGCCGAGCAACCCCCATGTTTCTCCGTCATTTGGCTGGGAAACGAGCGCTCTCTGGAACAGGTCTGCAGCCTTTGCAAACATATCCCGGGAGCGGTAGAGGTTTGCGAGATGGATGAGAGCCTTGGGGTTGTTGGGGCTATGTCTCAATGCCGCATCGTACGAGGCGGCCGCTCTGTCAGCATCACCTATCGTTTCGGCAAGCGATCCAACAGCAAGCCACGTCTCCGAATTGGCCTGGCTGAAGATATCGCTGAGACCCCCCTGCTGCTGCTGCTGCTGTTGTTGTTGTTGTTGCTGCATATCTTCCGGCTTTACATGGCCATTAGTAGCTTGCACCACTCCTGTTGGTTGACCAACAGCAGAATTCATCGAAAAGAGAGTGTGAAACTATTCAATTATTTTTATCTTGCGTTGCTTGTGTGCTAAAAATATTTTTTTTTGAAATTATTGATGCACCGTTACAGTGGATGAGGTTTGGTGAAGCTGGATTGGAGTGTTGAACTGCTGTGCAGCGTCTTTGTCGCTATTTGCGTCACCAGCTGCGGGATACTTGTCGAGCACGAGCACGACACTTGTAATCAAACCAACACAAACACGAACGTTTGAGGTTATTTGACAACCGATCAAAGCAAGTAAAAAATATATTTATCTGATTGAAATCAGCGTTGAGATGCAGCAAGTTGCAAACGAAAAATTATCTTCAGCCGGTCGATGGTTTGATGCTTTTTCTCCACCTGACATGGGTTGGTGCAGGTTGAGAAAGGAGTGAGATTTCAAGACGTTGGATGTACCATTGGCAAAAAGGCAAAAACCATGAGGTGAATGCAGGAAAGGGCTCTCCTGGACAGGCGAGGCACGATTCGATTAGGCCGGAGAAGGATGGCAGTTTTAGTGTGCACGCCATAGCGT